>VZTL01066729.1:0-15430 GCA_013400535.1 Scopus umbretta | reverse complement strand
AGAAAAATAAAGTTTTAATCTAATAATCTATTACTTTAATTCATCTATTAATTTAATATACGTTTATTGTGCCTTCCCATCTAATTCCTGGGTCATCATTGATGAACTTTTGAAGAACACAAAGAAAAGGAGGGAACTTCTGTCAAGTAAGCAAAATGGGGGATCATTTGTTTTCTAATGCTTTCTAGGGATGCTTATAAGTCATTTACAGAGACAGTCTTTAATCTCCTCCTGAGAAAAAGGAACAAATACTGTTTATTGTTCCTTGTTACTGCCTGAAAATTGTTACGTAAGCTCTGAACTGTGACATCTCCAATGCATCTGTTCTGGCATAAGAAGGTTGTGCTCATGGTATATCTGGTGGGCATGCTGACAGAGAGCATTGCCAGTGATGGACCTGCTGGTCCTGAGCACTGCCAGTGTCTCCATGTTGATGCCAGTGTTGATGCAGGGGAGTTTTACAAACTGAAAAAGAGGTTATTAGAAAGGGTAACATTTACAGCTGAAACTTTGGATTCAGTTCAAGGAACACAGGAAAACTCAAACTCACAAGACATGAGAGATTTTCTTTCTTATTTTTACTTTACTTGTAAGTGCTGTATACTCCTTAATAAAAGTAACTGCGTCTCAGCTATTCAGAGGATCTGACAAAAGAAGAAATGGCATTTATGCCAAGAATAATAACAGATCATTCCGGATGTCCCTTCTGAAAAACTTCCTTTTAGCATGTTTTTAATTTTTGTCTACCTGAATTAAGGAGCTTTTATCTAAAGCAATGCCTCTACACTGTAAAGCTGCCCATGGGCAACTTCAACTTGATCAAATTGCCATACTGAAAAGAGAATTTTAAGTCGGTTCTAGTTTAAGTCCACCTCTAACCTTCCTCTCCCCCTAGTTTTTAGACCTTAAAAAATTATATTTTAATGCAATTCTGAATGTTTTGACATTAACCAACCACATAGAAGGAATATGCATTGCACACAGGTACCTTTATGTCTCTCTTGTGCATCTTCCTCTATGCAAACCTTGTTTTTCCCTTTATGTACTGAACTGCAGCTTGACATCTTCCAAGAGGAGGAAGAAGGACCTAAATAGCCTGTGACCACCCAGAGAGACAGTTCATACATTCAATCCTAGGTCATCTATTGTTACATTATGCAGCAGCAAAAGGAAGGTCTTGGGTCTTTTCGTTTTCTTACAACTTTCTTACTGGGCTCCAGGGAAACCACCTATTCTCTGAAGATCCTTGCTTGGAAACCAGCCTTCACCTTGCCCCCTTGAGGTCTTGGTGCAGTGAGTCCTGGGAACAGAGTCAAGGATGTAGCAACTATTGTCCTGGGTACTTTGACCAGTGATATGCATCACTCCTGCCAGTGCCAGAGTACAAAGAGGCTTAACTCTTCACATAAATCCATTCTGAGGTGGGGACTTCACCCTTTGGAGGAAAATGAAACAAGATAAAAGTGAGTTACAGACAGTTAGAACAACTTTTTCAAAACACAGTCACATTTAGCAATGCCTCTGAATTACAAACAGCTCCACTTCTTTCCAAAAACGATGATGCATTTCCCTCAGCAGCAATAACCACAGCTTCTAGCAAATTCCATTACTCCTGCATATCTTTAGTGTTTCCCACTTTTGTCTCACTCTCTCTTGCTGTGGGCACTGCTCTTCGTCTTAAAAGCAAGTTTTGTGCCTGTGGTTCTTCTGACCCTCATTCCTTGTGGGATCATTATCTGAGAATGGGTGTCTAGTCCTTTATTAGTCCCACACTTTCTGAAGTAGAGAGGGTGGATAAGGTCCAGTGAAAATGTTGTGTATAAACCAGTGCATTCTCTCCAATGCTGAGGATAAATTGTAAACAGCACAGAATGGTGGTGAAACTGAGCAAATTAAAAGCAATCTCACATTGTCCAAAATATAATCAAAGTATCACTAGAGCAGAACCTGATTCTGGTCTTTATTAAACCGTGCTCCACAGAATCGTGGAGTGGTTGAGGTTGGAAGAGAGGTCATCTGGTCAAACCTCCCAGAGCCAGTTGCTCAGGACCATGCCCAGATGGCTTTTGAATATCTCCAAGGATGGAGATTCCACAGTCTCTTTGGGTAACCTGTGCCAGTGCTCGGTCACCCTCACATAAGGGTTTATACCCTTATTTTATAAAATACAATTAATAACCTAAAAGTTCTCTGGTCTGTTGATAAGAAAATAAAACTCACCAAAATCACAAAAATTCATTTTATTATAAAGTAAGTATTGTGACAGTTTGGGAAACTAATGCTTTTGAAATGGATTGCTTTTTATTTGCTTTTCATTACAGCTGATGCTATACTGAAAGTGTAAACTGATGCTTGGGGTCTGCAATAGGATTTTCACTGTTCTAGTCAAGATTTGTCTGATGTGTTCACTGGACCTGAGGGAATAACATAGCTCATGCTTAAGTGGAACTTTCAGTTTCATAAACAGCTGAGTGAAGCACGTTTATCTTATGTTTGAAACGGAGACTACCATGAGTGCATCTTGGGGGAAAAAAATATGCTTGAATTAAATATCCAGTTCTACTAATTTACTAATATGCTAGAAGATAATTCAGACTGTGTTCATACCAGTATTTCTGCAAAATTCAGTGGGTTTTTTCTGAACATTAGAATGAGCAAGAAATTAGATTCTCTGTGCTTAATTATTAACACCTCTCATAAAAGAATGCGCAGACATTTGCATTAGTTTGTTTATCACATGAACATAGACATTTTGGTCAGAAGGGAACTTTGGAGGCTGTGTTATCCAGCTGCCCACTTGAAGTAGGACTATTGCTAACCCTGGATCAGAGCAGCTTTGCATCTTCCACCTGCTCTGGTTCCAGCACTGCATTGCCCTGCCCTTGAGTAAGGGTTTTCCTGATGTCCAGTCCGAACCCTCCAAGCCACAGTTTCTGGCCGTTGCTTACTTCTCTGTCATCTCGCAGTAACAAGAGTTTAGCTTCATGCTTTAACCTCCTCTTCATGAAAACAACAAGCCCAGCTCTCTCAAGTTTCCCAGGAGGTCATGTCTTGCAGACCACTGACTTCTTGTATCTGCTCCTGTGTTTCAGCATCCCTCTTGGAGTACCCAGGACTCTGTCCTGGGTGCATCCTCTCCAGCTCTGAGTAGAGGAGAGGTAATAACTTTCCCCTATCTGCTGGCTATGTTCCTCCTTAATATAGTAGGCAGTTTGCCTGTTTGCCTTACTAATGGCAGGAATACATTAATCCAGTTATCATCTAGGTAACTCTATCCCATCTAGACCCAGTGTACAGTGTAACTCCCAGATCCTTTTCCTCAGCCAGCACTCCACAGCCTGCATGGATGCATGGAGCTGTTCTATAGCAGGTGTGAAACTTTGCACATTCCCTTGTCTGTCTTCCTGAAGCTTTTGCTGACTCAGTCCTCAAGTTTATCAAGGGTCCTTCTGGTTTAACGCTCTACCATTCAGTAGAGCAGTGTCAAACACTGTTCTTCACTTGTCCACATAGCCAGTTGTTTCATCACAGAAGACATACTCTTGGTGCCCTTTATTGGAAATTTGCCTGCATTAAATAACTGACTTGCATTAGTTGGTTCTAAATCACTTACAAGAAGTTTCTCTGTATCTAATTTATGTTTTCTCTTGTAAGAGTGTGATTTCTTTCTTCATAACTGTGAGACTTTGATACCATGCATTTCTCACAACAAATGTTCCAGTTAAGCTCAGATGATGATTGTTGTCGTCAGGAGCAAAATCCAGACTTAGTCACTACCTTCTTAAATCTCCACAAGCATATGGCATCATTGGATTTCACCTGCCTCCTGCAAAGACAAACAGAAAGAAATGCTGGAATACACATATCCATTGGTAAGAAGTAGCTCTGTTTTATAGGGTTTGGTCAAGATCACTATATAGATCACTGTAAAGCTTTGTTGTGAAGCAGAGTTAGCAGGCTGTGGAGTCTCCAATGCTGCAGGTATGGAAGAGGAGGTTAGACCAACATCAGTCCACAATAGTGTAGATACTGATCCTGCTTTCAGAGAGGTGATAGACTAGATGGTCCTTTGAGGTTCCTTCTTCTCCGTTGGTTCTATCAATTCTTCTGTAAACCAAGGAAAATAATTATTATACAAACATCTGGCAGAGGAAAAGATGAAATAGCAAGGTAAGAACAACAATGAGAATACAAAATGTCTAAAAGAAAGAAAGTATGCTACCATAGTTCAACAGACTGAGCAGACACTAAAGAAATAAGTGACTTTGTTTTTTCCTTTAGCGATGTATGGAAAGGAACAAGAAAAAACATGGAAAAGAAAATCCATGAATTATCCAAGTTCCATTAATAATTAATTTTATTTTACCAGCCAAATTCAGATTTCTTTTAAAAAAGTATATTTTTCCTAAAGAACGGTAGTGTATCTGTGGCAAAAATGTACATTTTGTTTGCTATTCAAACAATGCCTTATTGAATTAAATTTATAAAATGAAAGAGAGAAACACAAAAACACCTATCAGGTAACTTCACCACCTGTCACATTTAACCATATTTTCCAAATTAGTTGAAGTATAATGAGAGCACAGAAAGATTTAGTAAGAATAGAGAGTCATAGTGAAAACAGTGCTGAATGATGTTGATAATGGAGTGTTTACTGAAGCTTACCACACTTCTAAGACTTCAGTGTGAGCACATTTCAGGGACAACAAGAACAAAAGTACATAGTAATATGCAGTTACTACAGAACACATAAATGTTCACTCATTACAATAATAAGAAAAACAACAAATCATTGTTATACTGGGATGAAAGAAGATGAGTAAACACTTGTTATGGAAAGGATGCCTCCCTAAAAAGTCCAAGAATAAGCCATATGGGTACCATCTGCAAGAGACCTCATAATATTTATGAAAGGTATAGTATTTTTAAGTATAGATCAAAGCATTCAATATTTTGCATTAGCGCAAAGAATGTTACTTGAACTGTCTGTTCACTACTTATTTTTCAGGGGTTCCAAAGCATGAAATAATTTAAAGAACTTCAAAAGTTTGGATCACATTACTGTTTGCAGGTAATACAAACTATGTAGTATTCCAATATCATATTGTTCTGTATGGTCTTAACCTGTAGCCTGGCTTTCTGATAACCTACCAAATCACATTTTCTTTTCCAGGATATTTTATTCCGTTTGTGCTTTTCAAGGCAGATTTAGAGCATGTAGTTTGCGGCTGAAGGACTGTGTTCAGAGTTCTGCAAGTAAAAAGACCAGAAGCTTGATGTATTTCTTGTCTCTTCTTTGTTTCATAACTTGATCTTCCTTCCACAAGTGAACATGAATCTATCTAATATTTCATAGAGGTGGTATAGGAAGCTGTGAAGGACAACTTTAGCTAAAAAAGGGATTTTGCCTGCATTGTTCACAGAAAGGTCAGAAGATTCTGACCAGCTACAGTTATGTGAAGATGTATCAAGTCCAGAACACATTTATTTTGAACTCTAATTTGCAAACCACTAAATTTTTAAAACTGTGACAGAGTGATTGTCCCAGGTGTGGGATTCACCTCCAGACTACCAGACCTGCCAGTGAGCTAAGTGCTGAAACTGTCATCAAGTTGATAGAGGTCTACTCAATAGAGATTGTTAGCTGACTGCTTTGTGGCACCTGCCTTCTTTTGAAAAAGTCCCTGAAGATCTGAAACTCTAGGTGACTGAACAGCTGAAAAATATCCAGATCCTGAGTCAAAAGGATAATGAAGTGTGGATTTTGCTAGGAGTTAATACAAGGATTAAGGCACTAATTCCCATCAAATGGAGAATGCTGGGAGAGAGGCTATCAAAAGTAGCCATGGCCTTTGCAGCACAGCTTTTTTTTCCCTCTGAAAATACAAAAAGTTTCTTTGCAGTTACTTGATAAAAGTTTCTGATCTCTGTGCTATACAACTGGCATTTCATTATTTCTCTGTTGACTTCAGTAGGAAGTGCAGGGCTTTCAGAGTTATTGAAAATGAAGCAATGGGTATAAATTCTAAATATGAATTTAGGAATCTAACTTAGGAAGAGATCATAGACAGTCCTAACAGTCTTTCCATAGGTCTGACACTTTCTGTATGCCCATTCAGTATAGTATGTGGCTAAGTGTATTTTATTATACCGTTAATAATCAAATAAGCCATCTTGTTCATTAGTCAGGTAAAGAATTATTGTTTGAGAATTTAATGTTCTCTTTTTTATTATGGACACTAAGAGTTTATGTAACTTGGTATTCAAATAACCTGTGTGCAAGGACATGAAAAGTTTATGTGCAAGTCACTTTCTGATGTCCAGAAAATAATTTCTAGTGGTTAAAAGCAGAGTGCAATAATTTATATTTACAGGAAAAAAAGATAAATTACCCTCTTTGTCAGAGCAAGAAGCCTCTATACAGAAGGATTGTCATTTTAATGGAGTTAGGTAGGATCTATTTTTAGGAGATAATTTTTATCTGAGTTTTTGTTGTTTGTTTTATTTTTTTATAGAAAATTGCACAGGTATTCAAATGATATCTCTGTTGTCTTCTGACAGTATTATGTAGTATCATCCTCCATAATATAATGCTTAAAATCCATTGGTATTAAAATTTTCATGATTTGGTTAAGATGAGCGGTGTTTGATAAGACATACAGCAATTTTCTTAAATGGCATGATGCTTCAGTTCAGTGTGGTGCAATCTAATGCCCTCTGTAACGAGTGTAGCACAATGTATTTTTCTAGCATGCTAGTATGATTGGCAGGGATGACACTAACAAGCATTCTAAGATTCTCATTTTTGTTCCAGATCTCGCTTTGGATCCCTACTCCTATCATATATGTGTTTAAATCCAAAAGAAGGAGACACAGGGGAGAAGAGTGAAAAACAAAGTCATAGTGGGCAAAGAACATGCCTGGGACACCTTTTTCTATCAAGCATGATCATCCCATGGTGTCAAGGATAGCATTTATCCAAGCCTTACAGTAGAATGGGGAATAGAGTGGTCCCTCCAATATCATGTAGTTTATTTCATGTTTTCAAAAAAAAAAAAAAAAGAGATTCAATTAATTAAAAAGTATGAAATATTACCAGTTGGGTCTTGTGTGAGTTTCTCTGAATGATAGTATAGCACAAAATGAGCAATAAGCCATGCACTGTGTAAACTTCAGATTGCAGCATTCCTGGAAAGTTAAAATATTTTTCCAAAGTTGTCCAAAGTGCTGTTTCTCAGCCATCAGAGAAGTTGTGTCAGCTCTCTTTTAGTGGAAACCTCTCTTCTTCTTAAGCAAATCCATTTAATTGTAGCCAGAAAAATAAAGATATGCATGCTTTGTTTCACCATAGCATACTTACTAATGAACCATCTGAATGAAATATTCATTTCTGCCAAAATAGTGTAAAATATGTTTGCCAAAATTCAGGAAAAGCAAAATGAAACAAATGTGCAAACAAGTGAAAAAAACACACACAACAAAATCCTGCAAGTTCAATGCATTCCCAGAGAGCAGACATTTCATATTACAGGATATCAACAATGTGCAGCTTTTCATTTCAGACCACATATGGTCCTAGTTATGTAGAAGAACACTCAAATATATGCTGTAAGTCTTGAGTGCGTACATAAATATTTTGCCACATACAGCCCTGAAAGGGAGCTGCCCTAATATGACAGCTGTACTTGTACCATTCCCTTCTCTGTTGCTGAGAAGCTGGTTTTACTGATGGTTAGTGCATTGCTTGACCCTCTTCATGCTTAATGAAGTCCTGAGGGACCACAAATTCTACAGGAAACTGAAGAAACTTCAAAAAAGATGGGCCTTGATGAGGCATGGAGAAGGTTCATCAGATGACCAGTTATGTTGCAGAGGGGGGACCATTGCCTTGGAAATGTTTTCATGGAAAACCCATTGCTGTTTTATTGTTATTGTTTGTTAAGCTGTGTACTTGCTTCCCAGAAGGCCAAACTGACTTGTCTGAACACACTACCTCAGAAATTACCATTTATACTGACAATTCTGTGTCATCATAATTATATTTCTTTGTAGGGCCTGTACTAGACAACGCATGCTGAGTGGATCCTTTGAGGGGCAGCCTGCAAAGGAAAGGTCAATACTTAGTGTCCAGCATCATATACGACAAGAACGCAGGTAAACAGGGACAGAAAGGGTGGTTTAAAAATATTCTTAAAATAAAGGTGATGAAAAGAATTAAATCTGAGCAATACCTAACGTGTGAAAAACTGAAATGACTTACTTGTACAAAGAACTGAATTCTACATTTTTCACTGTAACCATAATGAAATTCGTTGTACTGTGTAAATGGAAAAAATGTCTTTTTATTTCAAATGTCATTTCCTTCACCAACTACAAAGCTATCAATTTAAAGATCAGAAGGAAAGAAATTGGTTTATGTTGGACCGGACTGAAAACAATTGAAGAATGTATAAGCTTCTGATGTTAGTGAGAGAAAAATGATAAGAATTTGAGATACTGGGTGGCTGGAGAGCAGTGCATTATAATGGCCATCCTATAAAGGTCAAAATTTCATCTTGAGATGTATCGTTAAATTGATTATGATTGTTTCAGGTCACTGAGACATGGTTCCAACAGCCAGCGAATCAGCAGAGGAAAATCTCTTGAAACATTGACTCAAGATGTAAGTCCTCATAGAAATGATGGTTTCAATCTGACCATATAAGAAATAAGAGTATGTACTATATAATGAATGCTTGTGTAAGACTAATGTCCATCTATGATCTTGTTTACAATTTGTCTTTAGAAATCTTGAAAGGAAATCATAAAACAAATACTGTAATTGCATTAGAATCATCCTCAGAATAATTGACATGGTTATTTCAGTGATAGACTTACTGGTTTTGAAACCCTTGCTGAGATAGATTCACTGAAGCTGTGGACACTACATTAGGAACACAATAGTTGCTACCCAGGACACCTTAAAAAGCCTTACTCTGGATTTACACAAATCACTAAAGCTGGCAAAACAGCACCTCAAAATTTCCAATGGAAGTTTAACAATATTTTTCAAACACGAGAACTGCCAGACAGAAGGACAAAGACTAAAAGGGAGAATAGTAATCACGGATTTCACTGTGCTTGTATTTTCATGCAGTTAAGTAGATTTTCACTTCTGCAAATTCATAATGATATTTTGTGGATCTCTGTGACTATGAAAATTCAAGGGGTGATATTAGTCCCTGTGTTTCCAAGCTATGGTAGTCATTTTCTAGATGTGCTTCATACTTAAAAACAACTGCATAAGAAGTAATTAATGAAGTATTCTGCGTGGTGGTAGAAAGAAACTGTGGGTTCCTAGTCTTTTAAAGCAAATGCCGGTTTCCTTGTGCCTAATAGTAAGGGTAACACCCAGCATTACCCCTCCAGGAGTGCTCCAAAGACTCACTTAACTCCGAATGGTAATACTGATTGTACCTTCTGCTGGATGAGCTCAGGCAACCGTCCTCCCTCCCTCTCCCCGCGCTCTGCAGTTGCCACCTGGATGTTCTGCACAACTTGCTGCCTGGCAGCACTTGCAGCAGGCCTGAGAAGCTGAAAGGGTGTCTGCAGCCAGTCTTTGCCCTTAGTAATTTTGATGGTATTCATTGCAGTTCAGAGAGATCGGCTGATCTTACAAGACCTTTGCTTTTAAAGTTAAAAGTTGCATTGGATGGTACTTCACGCATGAAATTAAAACTGAAATTAACCTTGATGAAAATAAGCAGCCTTGTGGTGTAGATAGAAAATACTATGCAATATGCTTGACTGAGTTGATGTGCAGTGCATTTGGAAATAAAGATTTTTCATTTTAATCTTTCTATGTAAAATACCGTATCTTGCTTTCATCTGAAACATTAAAAAACACCAACCCACAGACCTCATTTAAAAGGAATCATTTTGCTTCTAGCACTCCAACACAGTGAGATACAGAAATGCACAGAGAGAAGACAGCGAGATAAAGATGATCCAAGAAAAAAAAGAACAAGCTGAAATGAAAAGGTATTTAAAAATCAAAAGTCTGAGTGCACACTTTCCTGTATTAAGTATTCTCCGTATGAAGTAAGAAGTATTGCGAGTCACGATGAAAAAAGAACGAAGTGTAAGGGATATTTTTGCCAGGTATAATGCATATCACTTAATAATTTACGTGCTATCTTTCAAAAGGAAAGTCCAGGAAGAGGAGCTGCGAGAGAATCATCCGTATTTTGATAAACCACTTTTCATAGTTGGTCGTGAGCACAGATTCAGGAATTTCTGCAGAGTGGTGGTACGGGCTCGCTTTAATGCGTAAGTTTATTCCATAGCAACAATTGGTTCCAACAAGTGTTTACTTTCATGTCATCAGAAATCTAGGTCTAACTTCTATTTTGAAAGGAAAACTGCATATAATGTGGTCACCACACAAGCTGGCAGGCAGTTGCTTGTGGTATAGTCTTGCTGTTGGAAGAAAGGAGGCAATAAAATACTGTGTAAGGGCAGACATATTTGAGCAGCCTGCAATGCTGAGATGGGACAAGACTGTGAAGAAACTGCAGGCGTGAACGGAGAGGAAAGGGTGATGTTTTATACCCCCATTTTTAGACCTCGGGGAACCAGTTTTTCTATTCCCTTCCTACCCCTCATCATAGGCAGGAAGTCTTTATACACCAACCATTACTCAAAGAACAGAAAAAGGTGAAGAGAAATGAATCCCACCTATGCTCACCCGAAGACTCCTTAGCCTGTAATTAGAGACCCAGGATGGGATGGGGACATGTTCAGCTGTGGGAGTTAAAAAGAGAAAAGCTGAGACCAGGTGAAAACCAGGAAGACTCGGTAACTAAACTGTAGGTGCATGCAAGTGTGGCAGATGCAGATCTATGTACAAGCAGCTTGATGTGAAATCATCTTACAGCCCTTCTTTTAAACCTCTGTCTATGGCTGGCACTCTAATTTTGAAGGATTAGTGCGTGTCACCTGGCAAACAGACAGCGTAAGGCAGAAGATAGCTGGAGACTATGAGCTTGGCACTCGGAAGACCTGGTTTCAGCACCTGCTTTACTTTTGATTTTCTCTGTGCCCTTCAACAAATTACTTCTAGGTACAACAGCAGGAAGGTTAGATATGCAAGTTTTACAATACCCGTATTTAAGTGTTCTGCCACCTATGTAGAAGCACATCCTCAAGTTAGGTGCTTACTTTTCTGTGCAGCTGCTAACTTGATAGCGGTTCACTGGTCCATGAAGCACCTGCAAATTGAAACAGCAAAACAAAACACACAAACATGGATTCCAATCCACTTGTCAAATACATGTCAGTGCCTCTTAGCATTGTGGAGTGCCCAAGGGTAACAGGATATATTATCAAAATTTTAATTAAAATGTTTGGAATTATAAAAATAAATTGATTCTGTTAAACAGGCAATTTTTCATTTATTTAAATCCTACCTACTTTATTCACTGTCCCACCCAGCTTGCCAAGTAGGATATTCTAGATATCTTTTTCAAACTGGTAGGCTACGTATTTTCTTCTAGTGAAAAAGGCTGAGGAATGCCGCTGTATATAATGTGGGGAAGAGGTATGAGCTTAAGAAGACACAAACGCCAGTGGGTTCAGCAGGAAGGCGCCAAACCCAGTATATTCTGTATACTGACTGGTGTAAGAGGCTGAGCCTGGCCTGTGGAAGATGCCTCTTGTTCTCTTTGTGTGCATCTTGTGTTCTTGTAATTCAAAGCCATGAAATCTCTTCTGGTGGTAATGCCTCAAGTCAGGTCAGTCCAGTTTTCACTTTAAGCTCAGCAAGGAAGTGATGGCAGTTTCACATCCCAGTGGCTAGAGCCCTCACATGGAATATAGGATACCTCAGTGCAGATCCTGTCTCGACATGATTTGCTACAAGGATTTGAAAGATAAGTAAAAAGTGCCCCTAGCCACTGGGGCAGGGGAGGCTTCTTGGATAGGATTCTTGTAGCTTCTGCTGAAGCTGCTCTTCTTTGTATAAAAAGGCTAAATAATTGCTGGAACAAGAACTTAACTCATGTCACCTAGACACGTGCTTATTACTTTTAGAGTGGTTCTCACTCTCTCTGACTGCCTAACAGATGTTTGGATATGGTAGGTGAAGCACAGCAATTTCATAGGAAAATTCAGATATGGAGAATGTAGAAATAATTGTCAGAAAATGATTGAAGAAGTAATAAAAGAAATAGGGCTTGTGGAAGGATCTTTTTGTGTGTCGGCTGAGGATATGGTCCAAGAGGTTTTGAAGTAAAAGGAAAGAACTCCCAAGGAAGCACTTCAGAACATAAAATTCAGTAGCAGGTTATACACCCCACCCCCAAGCAAAATACAAAATTAAGTACTTGCTTACAAAAGCAAGACCCAAAAAAAGTAGCAGTTTAAAGGATCATTAGAGGAATTACAGGTAGGCCATGAATTAACGTGATACTAGCTGTGTTGATAATATGACTAGAATTGCATAGAATTAACTGAAACTTATACAGACATTTAAAATTAAGCCAAGATAAAATGTAGCCTTGATTTTGGATATAAATTACTTTGAGGTGATGGATGCATGGTATAATTATAACGTTGACTAAAATAAGATGTAAATGACTGTATCTTTTCTTCTTTTTATAGTTCTAAAACAGATCCTGTTACTGGAGCTGTGAAAAATACCAAATACCATCAGCTTTAGTAAGTACTACAAAAGTAACTTTGCTTGGTCACATAAGCCTGCAGGATAAGTATGTGAGCATGCCCATGTGTATTTCCTTTTTGGCCCCAAAAAGGTTTTTCTTTCCATGGAGGTGTTTGGGGAGGAGGATGAATTGGAAAAGATTTTTTTTTTATCAGGCTTTTCTTCTTCACTTGAATGTAACTTCTCTAGTTTTACTATGCATTTCTGAAATACTGAAATCTTTGACACTCCTCTGCTTAATTTATTTTTCATAGGAAAGCACTTAACTGTGGTGTAGCCACAACACAAGTGACAGCACTCTTGACATTTCTGTAATGGTTATCCTTATGTATTGTTCACAGTGACTTGCTGGGTTTGGTTACTTACCTGGACTGGGTCATGATCATTGTTACTATATGCTCCTGCATTTCCATGATGTTCGAATCCCCCTTCAGAAGGGTTATGCATGCTCCAACACTGCAGGTACCGTCACTGAATCATTTTACATTTAGTGAGGCACAGTCACCTTGCTTTTCTCTACCTCCTATTCCTAAATTATGACTGTTCTCTGCTTTGATTTTCAGATTGCTGAATATGTTTTTGTAATATTCATGAGCATTGAGCTTAATCTGAAGATTATGGCAGATGGCTTGTTTTTTACACCAACAGCTGTCATTAGGGACTTTGGAGGAGTTATGGACATATTTATATATCTTGTAAGTTTTTATATTTATGGGAGGTTTCTGTAGTGTTCTCAGTTTTTATATCTTTGGAAATATAAATGTTTGGTAATGCTAAAAAGTTTGGCTCTGCACCCTGGTGCGAACGCTGTAGTGTAATTTGTGTACAAACACTGATGTTTTCATGCGCCATCCTCTCAGTTATATGTACAAGTACTTGTTTAGACGTCTAAAAATATGCTGACATGTGATAAGCACCTGGCAGTTTAGCGTAGGACCACTGTATGGCCCCTCTTAATTATTTATTTGTTGATACGTTTAAAGTATCAGACCTGATTTCGTTTCAAAGTGAGCTCAAGATCTCTGACCTTGCTTCAGCATTTTTATGCAGGAGAGTCTTTATTTTATCTATTTCTTAGCCATTCATTGCTTCGTCCCCTCTGAAGAGTTCTCCTGCTTTATAGAAGGTGTTTCAAAAGCCTCTAGCATTTGACAGAAGGGCACATCCTTGTTGCTAGCATTGCTGTAGCAAAAAGAGAGCAAAGCAGCATCTTTCTATATTCCATACCTATCAGTAGTGGTTCTCAGGAAAAAAATTGTTCTGTTTTCTTTGTCCCCTGGAAATTTCTTGCATTCCATTCAAATACAAGAGAAGGGGGTCCATTTCCCCTTCATGTATGACAATAAATGCCACAGAATGTGTCAAAAACAGTACTGAGTATAATACAGTATGAAATATTTTCCAACTGAAGAAATTACTAAGCAAAATAGCTTTGATGGATTTAGATTAAATCTTTCAGAGATTAATCCACCAGACAGATGTGCTGCATAAAATTTGTCACGATCAATTTGTATCAAAGATTCCATTGTTAGCATAAATAAAAATATGCATACTTATACAAAACTCCTACTGTAGAATGCATAATCAGTATGTGCATTAGTTTCTTGAAATCCCTCTGAATCCCTCTGCTTGTCTGAAGGAAAATTTAGGTGGTGCAGCTTGAATATTCCAAATGGTGGTCTTAAAAGAATATGAAAGAAAGTCAGAAGCACTGGCAAATCTTTTTGTTTTGGTGGGGTGGCTGTCTTTTAACACTGTTGTTTTCAACAAATCATATTATGTTTTAAATCATATTGGTGAGATCAGCTTGATCCTCCATTTTTTGTTCATTTACCTCTTTGTAACACTCTCACCCCTGTCCCCCTGTAATAACATTGGCTTTATAAATACATTTTAAAAAACAAGAAGTAATTAACAGACTCGATAATCAATAACCATCTGTCAGAGATTGTTCAGGCTACATGACACAGCTATGCTGCTTGAAAACACTTCTGAATGCATAATATTTGTGTGATAAAACCACACAGTGACAAAACTGCTTATGCCTGTAACAAAGTGGTAGGAAAAACTGGTGAGGAAATCGTTAACAGGCTTCCCAGGTAAGGATATCTCAGTTTCAGGATAGAATCTCTGTTTGAAATGAGAAGTGGGGGAGAGATGCTGCCTGGTCCAAGAATATAGTTCATGGCCCTGCTCTGAATCAGCCAATTTGATGTCTTCTTTTGGAACTCTTCCATCTGCTGAAAGGAATAAAATATATTTTGAGTCAAAGGGGAAGACAGAGGCTGAAGCTGATGCCCATTAGTTAGGACAATCAGCCAGGGCACAGAACGTCCAAGTCCTTTTTCTAAATTAGGCTTTTTTTGCCTTAAATTTCCCTTTAATTTTAAGAGAAGTGTTTATTGATCTTTGGTGCTGTGTCTATGACAAGTAAGACATTGTAAGCCTAATCCTTCTTTGTCTTTTTCTGCTCTGTCTCCTCAAGGTAAGTTTGATATTCCTGTGCTGGATGCCTCAGAACGTCCCTGCCAAATCGGGAGCTCAGCTTTTAATGGTACTTCGCTGCCTCCGACCTCTTCGAATTTTCAAACTGGTCCCTCAGATGAGGAAAGTGGTGCGCGAGCTGTTTAGTGGCTTTAAGGAAATCTTTTTGGTATGTGCCAGTTGTTTGGTTCTTGTTGTTAAAAAGAAGATATGGAGGAGTAATGATATTATCATAGAATCATAGAA
>VZTL01066721.1:0-37319 GCA_013400535.1 Scopus umbretta | reverse complement strand
ACATTTTTATTCAAAGCATATAATGTTTAGCTTTTCCTACAAATTTTTTTTTTTGAAACATGATGGTACTACCTATTGTACCAATTCTGAAATGACTATTTAATATCAGTTTATTCTGCTGCATTATCGATACTCCATAATAGGTTTCATATTTTACTTTTCATTCTCAATTCCCACTCTCAAATGCTTCCCACAAGTGGCATTAGTAAAGGTGCTGCAGATGAGTACATCTTACCCAAGGTGACCAGTCTGAAGGTACTGGTTTAGTCTAAGATAGTTGTCTACAGTCTGTCTTTAGGTGGTGGAAATAGCACCAACAAAGAATGTTTTCGACAAAATCCCTAAATGATGAGAACAGATTACCCCCCAGATGTGCCTGTCTCTACCGCTCTAGAGGAACCACTGGCAAAGAGCTGAGACTAGGTGACTGATTTTCAAAAAGATGAATCTAATTGGAAGTCTTTTAAATCCCTGTTACTTAATAATAATTAATTAATTAAGAACTTTTGGTTAAGCCCAGAACTTATTTCTGGTTATGTGTGGCTTTCCAATATGAGTTACAATATATAATTTTGTCATCCACATATTCTTGAATGAATAAAGAAATACAGCAGCACAAGAAACCACCTGAAAGTGGTCCTGCTTAGTAAGAGAAACTTGTCTTTCATTCCCTTTGGTTGTTCTTAAAACACAAGTTTAAAAAAAAAAAATCAGACCTGCAGCATCTGTATTCTACATCCTAGATGTACTTTAGAATGGAAATTTTACTAAGAATATATTCTTTTTTTTTTTCAACAGTCATAAAGCTTTTTTAGTCCATGTGAAGTATTAAAAGGATTGTACTGTAGTACCTGATGTACACTTGTGAATCTTGGTTTGTGACATTAAATGCCAACATCTAGAAAGCATTCTTCAAATGTCATCTTTCTCCTCCTTCACCAACAGGGATTTTCTCCATTGAGGTATCTCCCCTGTGTATTTTTTCTGCTTTTCAGAACAGGAAAGGTTTTGGTAGGCGTTTTATTTATGTATTTTCCCCTTGGCCTGGAAGTCTCTAAAATATATGTTCTATAAAATATATGTTCTGTTCTAAAATATCTGTTCTGCATTCTTTCTCCTTTCCATCCTCCTGTCTTTTCAGGAGTTAAAGAGTACAGACTAAGTGCCACCAGTCACCCCAGACTTTTCTGTTTGCAGGAGAGCCTTCTAGAACTGCATGTGTCTAGCAGTGAACACTTTTTGTACTCGCTTTTCACTTCCTCCCAGTAGGGATGACCCTTCCGCCAGAAAAGGATTGCCTGGGTTATGAAATTTATCCTGTAGCCTGACCTAACAGCAAGAAAGTCACCTGGCCTGGATTATAGGGACAGGAGAAATGGGTTTGCAGAAGACCAGAGCATTTGCCGTCTCTTAGCCTGTTACATAACAGAACTCAGGCTTGCCTTTTTATGCAAGAAAACAGATTTTAAATCGAAACCTATGTTTCCTGTTTGGCAAGAGAAGATCCAGCTATAATAGAGGAATAGCTGGACTGCAGGGGGTGAAAAGGACTCCCAGGTATTTTTTAAACATCCTCATTCATAGAATACAACTTACTATACAGAAGTGCAAGTCTGGCAGTTTTCAGAAGTGCAATGAACTGTTTCTTAACCCAGAATATGAGTAGGGCTGAGAACCTACAAGACAGGGTATGCTCCTCTGGTTGTCTGTATTTATCCCTGTTTTAATTATTTAAATAAAATAATTAAAATTTCCCCTTTTACATTACTGATATGTAATCTCAGACTGAAAAACTGTTACATGCAATTTTCATATTTGTGTAACTAATTGTGAGTTTGCAGACCACTTTAATTTCCAGTAGGAAATATTACTACCAAGTACATGATGTATATATTTCAGAACAAACGTTCTAAAAACTCAACAGAATATATTATTCAAATTATAGCTGAAGTGGGACATAAGTGCTTCATAGGCCTTGGGATGGATCTGCAGGGTGCTGGGGAGGAGGCTGTGGTGGGATGTAAAGTTCTCTCTGCTTGCACTTAGCAGATTCCTTTTTTCTTCTGGACTTTCATACTAGGAAAACTGAGGCATGCGAATGTTCATGCAAGTGAATTTTAAAGGTATTATACTGTTGTCACAGAGAAATTTACCTCTGGCATGGAAAATACATTCCATAGAGTTAAGATATCATTATTAATATTTTTATACCAGGATTTTTCTTATTGGTGCTTTTTCTGTTTTCATTATACAGTAAAACCTGTGTGATAGCATATTAAAGCTGTCATGTATCATTACTCAATACAGAACAACTTAGAATTTTGGCCTTAAAACAGGACATCTCATCGGTTTGTGTCCACTCTTAATATAATTAAATATATCTACTATAATTCCTCACCAACCATCCCAAAATAATCAATTGTGCATCTATTTTCAAAGGGCAACTCAAGCACAGATTATTTTTGTAAACTCCTAACTTGTCCTAAGATGAGAAAAAAGGATTTACAGAAATGATATAATGTATACCTGTAATGTATACAGGTATATTTTGTATAGGATCCTATTTAGGTTGCAGTGCCTAATCCTTTCTAATCCATTCTCTCCTTCCTATTTTCCATATTATTGGAGCTTGGATACCAAATGTCACACTTCTGCAATGTGCAACCAGGCAACATGCCTGCTACTGTATTTAGCCCTTTCACAAGTCCTGAGTTAAATGCACACTTATAGAATGTGTTTATTAAAAAAAAAAATCAAGTTAAAATAATTACTGGATAATTACAGTGAATAAACTGAATGAGGAGTAAGAGCCACACGGTGCCTTTTCATATTGACTTTCTGTCCGATTAGGGATTAAATACATGTCCTTTATTGTTTGGCTGCTCCATTTCCAGTGAAGATAAGAATCTACTTTTAACTGTTTCATGCAATGAATGATACTCTTTGATGGTCTTTACGGAATTAGTTGGACATCTTGATAACATTTACTTGCAGGGTAAAACCTTCTAACAACTGTAAATGTAAATTTTAAGTAAATTGCTATCATTTTGTCAGTGCTCTTCAAAAGTCACAAATAATTTAAAGGTTACTTTATAATTATTTTCATTTTGGGGAGATGTTTTGTAGACTTTTTATCAAGAATACATTCTTGATTGAATGCGTACAGTCTTGATACATTGCATGTTTCTGAGAAAATCCTTCAATCGAAGTATCAGCTGTGATTCCTCGAATCCTACCACTGTTCACTGACTTTTGTTTTGCTTCTTACATTGGTTTCTCTACAGTGGTTCAACCTAAAGGGACTATTAAAATTCAGAGTCACTGAGTCGTGCAGAGCAAGAGTTTTTGTGCATGTGTCATGCAAGTTAATAAGCAGGAAAGTTTATATGAGCAAAGACTGTCTTGTTCTATACGGATGTAATCAGACAGCCCTTTCAGCTACTTCGTTTCCACTTCACAGTAGAACTTCTGTTGTGATTAATCCATTATGAAAGTATTAGATAATAACTTCTTAGATGGGTAATTATTAATTAATAACTTTACTCTGCAACTACAAATTGCTATGCATAGGGAAACATAATCTGGAACACACAGTCAGTGAAAATACATTTCAGTGAGTGATACCATGCTGCCATAGACTGAGAACTAGGAAAGGTCTGGAGAGGTAGGAAAGCTAAAAAAGAGAACAGAAGAGCCAAATTCTTGTCTTATTAACTGTTTTACAACTTTTTGTCCTCAGTATACACTCCACTTCCATGTTTGTGAAAAGTGCCTTGCTTAACAAGTTTGATGGGTGGCTCATACTAACATATTAATGCAGCAAATTGTTTGTAGTCAGGAAGTGTGTAAGGATGAAATAAGTTAAGGTTAGCTTAAATGTTCATGTTAATATAATATAGGTGATAATTACTCAGTAGAATGCTTGTTCCTTGGTAATTCATCTTTGTAAAGACAAAGGTTTGGAGAGTCCATTTCCTGAAGAAAATCACAAGATTATAGGATCCTAATATCTAGAGTAATGAGAAAACAACCCCAAATTCTCATATGAAAGGAAAATGACAGGATCACAGCAAATGTAATGTGGTCTGAACATTGACACAAGCCCTTGTCAGGAGCATTTATTAAAATAGTCAGTCTCCACAGATTAGTACTTTCATTGGCACTGAATGAAGTAAATTTGTTCTTAAGTAGCAATCCCTCTTTCTTAAGCATTATAAAAGCCATGTGCTGACATTCTGCTAAGGCAAGAATGTCATTCCATGTCAGTATATTTTTTTTTTCCGATACTTGGATGGCTTAAAATCAAAGAGTAAGTGAAGACCATGATAAATTTAGTGCATCTTTGATATTTCTCATGAGGAAAATAAGTGTGTGTCAGAAAAGGAACAGAGGCACTAAAGTGTAAGAAATCCTGGGCATCTTAGAAATATTAAATTTTTCACATTGTTTCTTAAAAAGGATACTTGTGACAGTGTGATACATGAATCCCACAGTGCAAATATTCAGTTTGTTTCTGACTGAGAGCTAGAAAGGTAAGGAAGAAAATGAAAGAAACAGTTTAAAGAATTTACCATAATTAAGTATATTTTTCTCATGTGAGACTCACATAAAATTAGTGTACTTGTAGATGTCATCTGCATTAACTTCCAGGCTTGATCTGGAAACCTATGAATTTCAAGGAGCCTGCCCCAGAAAAGAAACATTTTCTCACAGAAATACATAAAAAGAACTTTGGTTTCAATATTAAACATGCAGTAAAATGATTGAATAATGCAAATAGGGTATTTGCATCTTTTCTATTTAAAAAAGACTGATATTACACAGCAGTAGGAATCCATAGGGTTGGGTTTGGTTTGTTTGGTTTTTTTATAGTTGTATTCATAATCAGCTATTGGGAAGTCTTACATCCTGCATAAGAAAGACATGGAGGTGCTGGAGCATGTCCAAAGAAGAGCAATGAAGCTGGTGAAGGGTCTAGAGCACAAGTCTGATGAGGAGTGGCTGAGGGAACTGGGATTATTTAGCCTGGAGAAGAGGAGGCTGAGGGGAGATCTTATCACTCTCTACAACTACCTCAAAGGAAGTTGCAGTGAGGTGGGTGTCAATCTCTTCTCCCAATTAACAAATTATAGGACAAGTGGAATTGGCCACAAATTGTGCCAGGGGATGTTTAGATTGGATGTTAGGAAAAATTTCTTCACTGAAAGGGTTGTCAGGCATTGGAACAGGCTGCCCAGGGAAGCAGTGGAGTCACCATCCCTGGAGGTATTTAGAAGATGCATAGATGTGGCACTTAGGGATGTGGTTTAGTGGTGGACTTGGCAGTGTTAGGTTAACGGTTGGACTTGATGATCTTAAAGGTCTTTGCCAACCTAAATGAGTCTATAATTTTGGAAACTGTGTTCCAAAAAATAACTTTTCCCACATGCAAGTGGGAATCCACATTAACAGTGTAGGGGGAGCAACCTTTCAGAGCAGAACACTTCTGTCTTTATTAACATAAAATTTTCTTTATCTGTATAATGCAAATAGATGTTACATATTTCAAATCCTCTTAATCTATTTGGGGCCAAAATATATCAGTTACTAATACAAAATTTTTTAAAAGGCAAACAAATCTCTGGTTTTTCATCTGTCAGGATCATTTGCTCCCTTCAGCACATGGCAATTTTTTCTCATTTCTCATTCTCTTTATTTTTTTCTGGTCATCTTATTTGGTGCTGCCATAACTGAAGTCAAGCGTGGTCTAACTTCTCTGTACCCTTTATGCATGCTTCAATAAATGTTCATTTACATTGATTTAAGGGGTTTGTTGTATTATCTTACACTGTGTTTTATACTGCAGTTTACAAGAGGAGTTGCTGTTAGATGATGTATCTATGTAATGTTTGAGGACTATGTTTCATCCAAGCATCTCTTCCTTCTTCACATCCCTCCTCAGTTACCTCTGTCATAAAGTAGATATATCAACTTCTATTGTGTAAAACTTAGATGGTTGCTAAGTTATCACCGATAGTCAGCAAAGCACTGTAAAAGCACTAAGCCTATATTAAGTTGGATCCAGAAGTGACTGAACTTACTTGTTAGTAATGCCAATATTTGTTCAGGTTGTGTTTTGTCTTTCCTGGAGCATCATCTTCAGTTGCTGCAAGGTAAGAGTTTTGGCAGTATGGGGAAAGGCTGGGGCGGTGCTCTAAGAATCCTACATGCTTAATACTGAGTATTTTTACAAAAGAATTTCTCCACTTTCTGTCCCTTTTAATGCTACTATACTGTCACTGTTTCCTTCAGTTTAAACATTCACTAATTTCATGTGCACTCTCACTCTTGTCAAATAGCACAGATCTTTCGACTACTCATTTGATTTAAGTCTCAGGGGTGGGGCTTTGATTAGTGAGTTGAGGTGGTGTAGGTCCAGTGAAGATGTGGAAGGGCAGGGAGCCAGATGAATGTAGTTCCCCTGAGCACTCTATAGGCAGCTGCTGCTACAAATGTGGCAAAAAATTCCTGTATGCAGGGAGTCACTGATTCCTCTGGTGTATGGCTTTAGATGCAGAATTTTGGAAAAGTGCTAGAGGGAGCCAATTCAGTGGTCATTCTCACTTATACAAAGATTTTTTGAGACACCTTTAATTGTTGTTTATCAAGATTGAAAGCTGTGCACACTTCAGAAGAAAATTTTTGGCCGAATCCTTCAACTGCAGTCTGTTTTTGTAAGGCGAGCTGACTTAGGGCAGAGCAGTGAAAGCTGTTCAGTACCCATCCATAGATAAGTATAGAGTTAGATGTTCCTTGTGATCAAGTAATTTATGAAAAAGGCCATCTGGGCTTTATGGGTTTTATCTCATCTACCTTCACACTGCCTTTTCTTTAGTATGATAGGATTTCAATGTTGTACTGCACCCAAAAAAAAAAAAAAAAAAAAAAGACAGTACAGTTACCATTGCCCTCCCTGTCCATGCCATTGCATTGCTGACTTGGTGCTACTGACATGAATTTAAACTGCAACAAGAAGCAATTTTTGAAATACTCATTAAAACCTTTTAAATACTATGAGTGGTTCTGTGCTTGCTCTTGAGATGGTTAACCAGTACGGCTGTCAGAAATGGTAGAGAAAAAGAAAAATTAAAAAACAAAACAAAACAAAAACTTGGTTAAAGTGTTTTGGTTTCAAAGCACAAAACTGAAACCCACTTTGAGTTAATTAGCATTTGTTTTGGAATGAAAGACAAAAAGTTTTGACAGAAATTACAAATTCTATGAAAATTTAAAAATACTCTGATGGCTAATTTTTTACTGTTATTGCTTCTGCCTTTTGCCTACATATTTCCTTTCTATCCCTAAATAATAAAAAATAGAGGCCCCTGTGTGGTAAAAGAAATACTAGTTAATATCAGGTGAATGGTGCAGGGATCATTACACCAGAACCTCACAGCTGGTACTTGTAAGCTACGTATGAGGAGCTCTCCTGGTGCCAGGCTGGGCTCAGGGGATGTATCCTACCTCCCTGTCATCCTTCCTATCTGAAAATCAGTACCGTATTAGCAGATCTACACAGATCTCATTTTGTGGCGGCTGACCTCTGTCTACCTCCATCCATGCCCTGTGGGTATGTCTTTTGTCCTGGCATGTCTGACCCATCTGAAAACTGCTGTTGTGTGGGGCTGAAGCTCAACTGTTTTGGAGAGAGAGCACCTTAGACTGTCCTGTTAGCTGCTCTGCTCTTGTTGGGCTGAATGAGCTCTGGGCAAGTCAGCTCGACTTGCCTCAGCAAGTAGCATGGAAGTGAAACACTTGGAGGTTGACTGAGGGAAGTGCCCCATAAGAGCTCTCATAAGTGCTCTTGTAGAGCACTGATGTAGTGTCCTGATGAAAAGGAGGATTGTGCTCCGCACCTGCAATGTGGGAGTGCATGAGGCAGCGAGGAAGCATGCTCAGACCCAAAGTCTCCTCAGACCCAAAGCTTTGTGGAAAGCGCACATGCTGTCCCGGCATCAAAAGTAGCTACTTGTGTCTGTGACACGGCACCATTACTTCTCGTGAAAGTGTATAAAGTGTGACAAGACAACATGTATTTTGATAGTATCTTGTTTCTGCTGCTTGTGGGGGAGTTTTGGGGGTGGTTTTGGTTTTTACCATCCATGCCAGTTCTTGCTGTTGAACCCTGGATCCTGCCTGTGAAGGGGGAAAAGTTGATTTTCCTTAAATTAGTGGCAGCATTTTTCTCTGAAGGACCTTTGCAAGATTTTTCTGTCACACACAGTGGTGTAAACATTTCTTGAGGCATTTTTCTTTGGGCCAGGGTACATTTCTACTAATCAGCAGTACAGGTGTTATGGCAGAGGTCCTGTCTGTAGCTGTAAGTTTTAATAAAGAAGTCTCTCTTTATTTCCCCTGGTTCTCATTATGAAACTGAACTGGATTTCTTTCCATCAAGCTCTATGAACATGAAGCTGTAGACAAATTCCCTTTAGTTTAGAAAAATACTTGTACCATAAGAGTATGATCTGACGATGGCCTGCACTTCATCCCTCCCTGTTCTTAAACTCTCTTACATCTTCTTTTCCCCTGTTATAATATTTAAATTACCAGTTTTTTGGGGGGTCAGTGTAGTATTTTCAGTCACTTTTCCTCAAACATATGCCCGTATCACCACTTTGATATGTATCTTTCATTTCTTAAACTCTTTATGCTAGCTCTGGTTTTCCTTTTTTATCTCTTTATGATACCACGTATAAGAAATAAATATAAAATACTTTATGTTGATGTGTTTAAGGATCTTTAAGACAGTGGTAGGTACTAAAAGCTACAACAATACACAAATTAATCAATACAGTAAAGAGAGACTATCAGATTCCGCCAAAAAAACATAAAATAAAATGTTCATATATGTCCTGGTTTCAGCTGGGACAGAGTTTATTTTCTTCCTAGTAGCGGGCATAGTACTGTGTTTTGGATTTATTATGAGAACAATGCTGATAACACACTGATGTGTTAGTTGTTGCTAAGCAGTGTTTATACTAGTCAAGGACTTTTCAGCTTCCCATGCTCTGCCAGGGGCACAAGAAGCTGGGAGGGGGCACAGCCAGGACAGCTGACCCCAACTGGCCAAAGGGCTATTCCATACCATATGGCGTCATGCTCAGTATAGAAACTGGGGGGAGTTGGCTGTGGGCAGCGATCACTGCTCGGGGCCTGGCCGGGCATCAGTCAGCGGGTGGTGAGCAATTGCATTGTGCATCACTTGCTTTGTATATTCTTTTATCATTATTATTATTATTATTTTCTCTTCCTCTGCTGTCCTATTAAACTGCCTTTATCTCAACCCACAGGTTTTACTTTTTTTTTTCCCTGATTCTCTCCCCCATGCCACCAGGTAGGGAGAGTGAGCGAGCATCTGTGTGGTGCTTAGTTGCCAACTGGGGTTAAACCACAACAGTGTAGTAAAGCCTCTTGTTACCTATTGTAAATTAGAATTAGGAGACCTGTATATTCACTGGAAACATCCTCTGTGATATTAGAACTAAGCTTTTACCAAAGTTTTACATGGTAGAATGCATGTGTCTGTATTACATATTCTGACCTATGGGAACATCAAAGCAAAATGCTTTTGTTCTTATTGACGCAATAAGTTTCTTGAAAAGTCAGACTGATCTTGTACTTCTGGTGAATTGTACCTTATTGCACAACTTGATGTTGATGTGAATGGGATCAAATTCTGTGTTACCTGTATTAGCGGCATTTTCATGCTGAACAGATATATCTATGTAGTTAAGCATTTGAGGCAAGCTTATAACAGAACATACTACAAAGATTGTCAAAGACAAGCTCTTATCTTTCATTCTTTTTCTTTTTCTTGCAGTAGTTAATGTAGTTTTTATTGTCTTCAAGTAGTGCATCATAATCCTTCCACAGTGTTTATTTTTTGTCATTTTGAAATCCAGAGTTTAGCGTCCCACTTAGGGTCTGGTGCTTGGAGGTGGGAAACACTTTTAATTTTTCACTCATATAATGCTTCTGAATCGGCAAGTCTCTTCCAGAAAGCTTGTAACAATATATATGCTCATGAGTGTTATATGCTTCTGTTATGGATGGAAGTGCATGAGTTTATTATTTCTAAGAGTATTCTAATGTGCCCAAATTGTATTTATACGCAGGATGTTTTGCATATCAGACCAAAAATATCAGTATTTTGAAGCTTGAAATCTTTGCTAGGAACTCTTTTCTAAAAATATATATTTTATAGACTAGTTATTCAATCTTACATAAAGAACCAGAAATCTTACATTGTCCTCACTGTAGTGTAGTTTTCAGTATGACACACCTGAAGTTCAAGCCAGTAATCTTGGTTAATTTTTTTTATAGCAGGTGGGATGAGGAAGATTCTGGGTATACTATTTTAGCAGTGTCTTCGTTATAAGATGAAAAATATTGATGAATGAATGAGCAAAGATTTGATTAGATAATTGTGGTGAAACAAGACTACCAGAATTGTGTCTTCTGCTTTGCCTGTGGGCTTTTCCATCAGCAGATGAACAACAAATCTGAGAGGTGACAGAATCAAATCTTAGCAAAAGAAATTAAGATAAATTGTGTAGTATTAACTGTTCTTCTATCCCTGATAATTTGCTGCCTGATGGAAGTCAGTCAACCAGTCTTCTGTTTTCCAAGATTTTTTAAACCTATGATTCTTGGATGCTCACTGTCAGTAAACAGCTTGAAGGAGGTCTAGGAAGGAACACTGAGAAAAGTAAGCTTCTTGTCAGCAGGCTATTTACTGTATGAAGGACTGTACTCTCTCGAGAAAGATTTGAAGCACTGAGAACCACTGAAAACTGCAGGTCTAAAAATGAGGAGGAAAACCATAAAATTAAAAATATGTTGATTATGTAGTTATTTTTATTTATTTGCTTCACTGTATAAGTATTACCGTTTTTTAATGCCTTGCTTCGAATGGAACACCATATCTGAATAATTTTTCATGTTCTGGAAAGTTCTGCTCCCTCATGGCAAAATTACTCAGGTCAATATTTGGACCCTGGCCAAGCTGCTTCTGTTTGGAGGTGAAATGGATTATAAGAGTCAACTGTCTTTAATGAGCTCCTGTTTATTAACAAAGAGGGTATATAAAGCATATTTTTCTGAATGCAGGAAGAACAAACAGCAGGCAATTTCCTTGTCTGGAATGCCATCGCTGCCTTTTCAGCCTGTCCTGTATACCATGGGTTTATTTTTTAACCTCTGTAAGGACACATATTTGCACTTCTCCCCTAGTTTTCTGCTACCTGACCCTTGGCTTTTGGTTGCTGGTGAATTCTGAATGTATTGTCTATTGTATATTGTTATAGAACATATATTGTATATATACAATTGTATATTGTTATAGAAAGTATATTGTTCTATAATGCAGTAGTTAAAGGAATTTCTGCCTACTTCATCATGCAGACCCAGTTGTTTCATTGCAACAAAAAGTTGACTTCACTGTGACACAGCCTGAGAGGAAGAGGGTAGGTACGGCTGGGAAGTCTTTAAGCTGAGTTTGACACTGAACAGTTCAATCTGATGGAACTGTGGCTTGACATTGCTAAGAATATAATGACAGCCTTGTCTTATCAGGTTAAAAGTCCACTTGGCTGCATATGCCGTATCCTGTCTTCGGCCATGAGGACTAGCAGCTACCATGGGAAAAATATAGTACTAGGGCAAAGCACACAATGAGAGATACTGCTCCAAAATTTTCTCCCAGCCTCTAACAGTTTAAGCCCAAAGTTTCATATTTCTGTTGACTAGCCTATAATGGATCTTTCTTCTGCAGATGTGCCTAGTTACCTATTGAAGCAGTATGGGCTTTTAGTATCTGCAACATTGTGCAAGAGTACTTCAGTTTTGTACCTATTATCAGCTACTTTAATCTGATTCCCCATATTATTCAGAAAAGATAGTAATCAATCATTATCTGTTGATCCTCTTTATGCTATTTTAGATTTGATAGACCTCCATTACATCCAAGCTGCAAGCAATTTAGCAATGTAGCCTGTATCATCACCACACTGCAAAAAACAGCTCAGCCTCCAGGAACCTAGTAGTTGTGTTGGTGCCTAGCAGTCAGCATCTGTTGACTTCACATCTGCAGCTCCATTTGAGACCTTCAATGAGGCATCCATTTAGTCTCAAAGTAGTTTATACAATCATAGACTCCTAGAATGGCTTGAATTGGAAGGGGCCTTTCAAGATCATCTAGTCCAAACTCCCCTGCTGTGGGCAGGGTCATCTTTCACTAAATCAAAGCCCTGTCCAACCTGACCTTGAACACTTCCAGGGATGGGGCATTCACAACTTCTCCGGGCAACCTGTTCCATGGTCTCACCACCCTCATCATGAAAAATTTCTTCCTTATGTCCAATCTAAGTCTACCCTCTAAAATTGTTGCCTCTTGTCCTGTCACTACAGGCCCTGATGAACAACCCCAACTCTCTCAGCCGTTCTTCATAGGGGAAGTTAAACCTGTCTGCTTCAGGGAAGTCTATAGTTACCTTTAGATTGTCCTTAACACCTGTCAGCATTTTTCAGCACATGTGAATTAAAACTATATCCTAACATTTACTCTCAACTATCCTCACAGATCCTTCATGCTTTTGTCTGGAAAGACTAAGCTGTTACAATTATTTCATAAGTGCCCTGGGAGCATTGTTTCATGTTAACATTTCTACAGAAGTTCCAGTTTTCTTTAAGTGTGGGACATCAGTTGTGTGAAAATGGTCTCAGGATTTCTTTCTGCTATTCTCCTCTGTCTTTAGTTTAAGTTGCTTTTTTCCACATTTGGCTCACAGTGCTACAACACCTATGCTTTCTATTCACTGAAAAATTTCTGACGACTGAATGAGACCATTTATTAATTGCCTTGTCCTATACAACAGACATATATATACTTTCAGAAAAAAGTTAATTTTTGCATGTCTTGTTGACCTTGTCATTCGTCTGCTTCTCTTTCAAAACAGCTGCTTAAAATGAGACCAGAAGACTACAATCCAAGTGGTGCTTACCTATTTCTTTAATTTGCTCATTTGATCAATGATTTCAATAAATTAATTTTTCTGATCCATCCTAAGTTTGAGTTTTTCTCTTTATTCTCAGAGGTAAGGGTTTAAATTTGCTATTTGTTTTGATGAAAGGCATATAATATATAAACTGAAAAGAGAACACAATATTCCTATTCAGTAACAAATATCTCTAAAATGTAACCTAAGAGAAAACAGAAAAAAAAAAAATACATAATTGAAACTGGGAAACACTTAGATGTTGTAAAGCATCCCTTGTGAAATGTTAAAATTGCTCAAGGGAGGTTCTTTAATTCAGGAATAAGAGGTTGAGTCTCTGCTCTGTCCCATTGCTAGTGAATATTAGATAGGTCTTTGACTGCAACAAGATCCTGTATTAGTATTGAGCTATTGCAATTTGTCTTTAATTCCTATAGAAATTGTAAATTGGTAGGAACCTGCAGTCTGATTTAATTGAAGTTTGACTCTTCTTTTATGGTGCTTTGTAAGGGTCCCTTGAGTTGTGGTAAAGGGTCAAAATATATTATAAAATATATTTAGTTTCTGAAGGTGAAGTACAGTTAGTGGGTTCATCTATGATGCAACAGAAAGAAGCATTCTGATGCATCTGCTTATGATGCAACTTGTTTTTCCTTACACAAGCGAGAGACTCGCGTAGCTTTAGGTTAAAATCAGGTCTTTATGAAGGCAGTCACAGCTGTGGGTGAACTAATCAAGTTCCATGTCCCATCCATCTCCCTCATGCTCCTTACTTTTTTTAAAAGGCTCAAGTTGGTTCACCAAATAATTATGCTCTTGATTTGAAAAAAAAAGCTGACACTTGAAAAGGCTTTGAAAGTATTTAAGTAGCTTATTTTTTCCCTTCGGAGGAAGCTCCAAGTCTTCCACTTACTCATTTAGTCTGTCATTCCATTGCACCCAAGGGCAAAGTGTCTTTTATGTGTGCTTCAGTAATTTTGTACAGCACACACAGAACAAACAAATATCAAGTGACTGAAGCCAAAGTAGATTTCATGCAGTAAGAAATGTTTCCTTTTCTCCCCATACGTTTTTAATAGAGATTTTCTTGATTGCAAGGTAGTAAGTAGACTTCTGCCCTGGATTTTATAAATGTATTTATAATAGCAGTTGATACAAACCATAGGTCAAAAAGTGTTCTCAGAATACACTGGTTTTTCACCAACTTACAGACAGTGGTTTGATAAATATCTGGATGCAGTGAATGAACTGCCTAGCAAATCAAAAGGGTCTTCCGTATCAGTTTTACAAAAGACGATCTTAGATAATAATATCTGTAGTCAGTTCTCAATGTTGCTTTAGAGCCTTGTACTGCCCAGCATAATGACACAGAATATCAAAAAGATCTTAGAATTCACTCTTAGGAATTATTGGTTTTAAATTTAACCAGATAACGTAGTACAATATTTTAGAGGCTTAAAACAGAGCTCTGAATCTGAGCTGAACAAAGCTTATTAACTGACGTCATGTTTCTGATAGGCAAGATGCCATGCTATTTGACTAGAAGCTACACAACATTTTTAATTAAATCACAGAATTTAGCATGATAAATATTTTAGTAGGATACCATGCTGTCAAAACTAGGTCTTGGAAGATTTATGATAGTAAGATTATAGAGTTTGTTTACTGAACTGGCATTTCATGATCAGTGGTAGTATTAAAACAATGAATGAAATAAAGAAGTTCATTTAAGAGAAGGAAATTGTAATAATTCAAAAGTACAAGTCATATATAGCTTACTTCACAAAAGTTATAAACAAGTTTTATGAAAGAGTCTAGCTCATTTAGAATAAGTAATCCCTGTTAAATAACCCTAAATTGCCTTTTTTCTGCTTAAAAACATGACAGCCATTTATTGATCCGATGTCACATTCTGATGAACAAAATGGCTGTCTGGTATGTTCAATGCATCTAAATTTAAAATCAGGAGAGAAATTGTGCATTATTTTTTATAATTCTTATCCAATGTGCATAACTGAACTTACACTTATAAAAAAATCACTGTATTTAGGCAGAGTTAGAAAGTATCTGTGAGCAAAACAAATTCTGAACATGCATTTTAGCAGCTGTCAACATTTAGGGTAAGTTGATTTAAGACTGATTTTGGCTTATTGTGAAAAGCTAGAGCAGTTTTACTATTTAGAATCTAATTTAGTTTCTGTTGTTAGAAGTCTGGACTGCTACCTTTTTAAGATTATCTACTGGTATCTCATGTTAAAAAAAAATAAAATTGCATAGTTATGACCAATCTTCTTCACATTAGCTAATTCTTAATCCAAACATTTAAGTAAAGATCAAGAGCAAACACAATTCAAGCAAACTGAATCAATAGTAACTTATAGTACAGCTAAGATTTCAGCCTCTTGGTGCCTAGAAGCTTCCCTCTAGTTACTTTTGATGGGCGAGACATCTGATGAACGTGATGTTTAATTAGTAGTGGTCTTAGGCCATCTTTGCAGCTCTCAGCACTGTTGTACCATTGCAAGTTTCTTTGTACCTGGCATAATAGCATGCTTTGGAATACACCATGATGCCCTTGTAGAAAGGTTTCTCCATCTGCTTTTCCAGCTATAACCTTTTTATATTTTCATGTGCTACCAGCTCATTTTTCTGCAGCAGTCTTTCCACATTTGTATTCTTAAATAAACTTTTCTATTCTCATGTTTGATTGATTTTTCACTCCATTCCACTGTATTTTTAAATGCCCTGGTTAGAGATGTCAGCTTAGAAGCAGCTTTTACTTTACCTTTCATTTTGTGTTTACAGTACTTGCCATTTTAATTCTGCCTAGAAGAAATTCATTAGAGTAGGATTTTATAAATCCTAAAATGGCCTGTGCTGGCCCTTCCCATTGTAGAAAATATTGCCAATAAGGCAATAATTCTGCTGCATATCAAGCATGAGCTATTGAGGGATTACTGTTCATTTGTTCCAGTCAGCAGATAAAAACACCTAATGTTTTCAAGTTACTTTTTGAGGTGGACAATCCCGAAAACTTAGACATATTCAGAGTGGTTGTTTTAAAAGAAAAGGTCTCTGAGAATGTGGTAGCATGGTGTGACAGAATGGAGAACAGGATAAAAATTGTTATAGAAAGGGATTAAAAAACCTTCTTGTACACAAGAATATGCCTATCCCTGGGGGGGTGGATCAGCATCAGTCATCTAATTTGGGTTAAAAGATATGTCTAGCGTGGAGATAACCAACCTCTGATTCCATTGTAAGAAAAAAAAAAAACCTGTAGCTGAGCTGCAGTTAATCATTAGAACTACATACTCTGGGAAATTAAAGGCTACACAGATCCTGACTGTTTTTCAATAGTTTCTTCATTCAATATATTGTTTACAGATCTTCCAGCAAGCAGTAACTCAGTTTTTTCTCGTGACCATTTGTTATATTTTTTAATCAGAAATTCAGAATGTTTTTGAAGTCCTAGTTCCATAGCTTATATTACACAAATCTACAAAAATAAAATAAAGCAACTAGGGTTTCACACAGTTTATACTGAGGTCATTGCACACCTTTTAATTTTATGATATGATACTAACATACTTGAGAAGTACTACCTGATTTTTTCACCAGCACACAGGATTTGGTGACCAAAGACAAAGATACTCTATTACTCACCAGAAATAAAAATGGAAGCAGAAAACAGGCCTAATGAGAACATTTGCAGAATTTCTGTTACTTTGTTTCAAAACCCTAAAAACTATTTTAATGCTCTGAAAATGTGCATTCATGGCATATATCTGGAAATCAACATTTAACATCAAAGTTTAGTCCCAGTAAAATGGAAAACAATGAAACTCTATTAGTTTAGCAATGTATAATGATAAACAGAGTACACATGAGATGGTTTGGCCATGTTGCAATCAACATAAATAGCTAAATCTGTAAAAGGTGCTTCCGAATACTCCATTTTGGAGTTGGAAGTGCCTAACAAAGGAAGAAGAGACATAAATTAATGTTGATTCAAGCAGAAGATGCAATGGCTCATCTTAAAATATGGTTGATGAGCTAGAAACAGTCATTGGGAGATAGAAGGGGATGAAAAACAGTACAGGCTGCAGGATGCTATTTCGCAGAGATGAAGCAGAAGTGTCAGTGTCAAAAGGCACACCCACACATAAAATGTCTCCAGCTTCTGCACTTAAAAATGTCTAAACTGCAAATTTATGGAATTAGATATTAATTTTGATTAAGTGGAACTGCTGTAATAACTGTTCACTGGATTGCTAATGGGAGGACTTGACATAGGGTTGTGAGTTGTTGTATTGTTTAAAATGCATTTTGTGGCTGTCTGTACATTGATTTCTAGGGTTCGGGTCTCTTTCCTGTGAAGCTTTGCAGATTTGCACATGCCTTGTTTTTCAGCCGGGGTTTGATGTGTGAATTCACAGCAAATTTAGTGGGGAAGAGGAAACATAACCAGTTGATAAGCTTGGCTCTTTCTGTCAGCTCCTCACAGCACCCCAGGCGAGCTTAGTAGCCTATCACATGGTGCAGGAAGGCTTTCACCTCCTCAGGGAAAACCAAAGTCAGCATAAAGGCTTGTGACAGCGAGGAGAGAGCAGAGAGACTGCTCTCAGAGACTTGGGAGCAGGTTCTCTTTCCCCACGAGCATGGGGATTTAACAGAGCAATTTCATGACTGGCAGAGAAAACCTGATGGCATGCTCACTCCTCGCTGATAGAGCAGCTTGGGCAGGATATGTGGAGGAGTTTATTTTAAGTAACTCAATAAAAACTTCAAAAAAATTACAAACATTAACCAACAGCTTAACCAACTGTCTCTTTCTCAAGAATGCTTTCATTTATTTCCAGTTGAAATGCAGCATGTCTCTGTGCAGTGAAACGGTATGGCACACTGCTTTTGAGATACGGCATTGTTGACATTGTCACCTACTTCAGCTTGGCCAGTGAGAGCCAGTGAGCCTCTTTTCTGCCCTGTGTCCCTTTCTCCTCCCCCCAGGCTGGGGAAGTGTCGGAAGGGCATGGGGGTGAGGCTGAGCGCTGTTTTGTCCTCCCATTTTCCTGCTGTCAGAAATTAGTTCTCTTTGGCCCTAAATACCTTGTGAGAAATAGCCATTATTGCTGGTGGGGGCTGCCCTCCTCATCTTATAGCTGGCATGTTTGTTGGAAATGGGCTTTATGGTCTGTAGGGGGCTTAAGGGAGTGGCTTTCCTCTCCATACAAGGGTAAAAAGATGCCCAGGTCGCTTTTCTGTCCACTTCTTAAAACATCTCAGAGGACTGCCGGTGGCACTTGGTATGGATAAAGGCAAATGTATGCCTTGTTCAAAGAGGATGTAAAGTTGTCAAATATTGTCACACTTTTCAGCCAGCATCTTGTGCAGGTGAAGAAATATTGGGTCCATCTACTGCATGGGACCTAAGGGGCTAATGGGACTTTCAAGGCAAACCAAAGTAGGACTTCAGTTCTTGGACTAAAAGACGGGCCTTTACTTTTTAGTTGTATGATTAAGGATCAACAAATAGTGTCTAACAGTTTTAAATGGAAAACATTATTTCCTTCCTTCCTCCTCCTCTCCTTTTCGTTATTATTTGGATCAAATCACATGTACTGGCTTCGGTACAAGTATGTTTAAGAGTTTTCAGTTAATTAAGTTACAGGAGACATTTCCAGATGAGTCTAAGAAATTTTAGAAACTGAAGTCACATTGAGCTCATACTCTAATCTTTTGTCTGATGTTAAAACGTATACTCTGTCATGACATATTAGACAGTGAATTGTCTTTTTATATGAAAATAAGAATAGATTAAAAATCATATCAGAAAAGAAGGAGGAAGGATGATTTCAAATGTGTTTACTGTTTTACTGCCATTTTTCCCAATGCTACAAAATCTCCCATTAAGAATTACTGTATCTCTTTTCAAGTTTATTTATGGAATACAGCTATACCTGCAAAACATATTGCATTGATTCAGATCAGTTATGATCAGATTTTAAAATCTTTATGTAATGAGGCCAAGTAGTTGTTCCAAATTGCTCCCAGTCAATATTTTGTGATTTTAATTTGGGAATGCCACAGGGATTCATCCTACTCTTGTATTATTTCTGATCTATCACACTGTTTGCTGGTGGGTGGCTGTCATTTGTTGACATGACATGTTTGTTTTATATGGGTCTGATGATATTATGCAACTGCTTGGCAGTTACATTGTCAAAGGAGATGTGATAAAAGCCTTGTGAGAAATATTTATTATGACCCTTTCTTTATCATAAAACCGTTTCTATTGCTTTTCTTCCTCATTCTGTAATGATTTTGTGGAATCGTATCACATTTTGCATTCTAGAGTACAGGTGCATTTTTGCCTATATCGCTTTGTTCAAATACTAGAGTAATTGAGATTTGAAGTTAACATTTATCAACACCCAGTTTTTACAGGTAGCGCGGTATAAGCTTACCCTTGTAATGAGAGTGTCTGTAAAATCTTCAATATCACAATGGTAAGAAATGTTTAATTTGTAATGTTGACCTTGGAAAAAACAAAAATTTCTGATGGAAAGCTTATTGACAGAATTCACTTCATGAATGGTAGTTGGCTGTGGGGAGTTAGAGCCAGATCAGCTTTTTGTAGAGCAATAGGTGGCTGTGGTAAAAATACCTGGTCACTCAGATACTTGAAAACTGTTCGCAGAGTAGTGCAATGAATGTGTAGTGCAATGAATGTGTAGTGCAGTGAATGGATTTTCCCACACTGCTGAGTTGCTGAATTGTAGAACTCTTAATGCGGACATAACTTTCATCTATATTTGTTAATAAACCTTACACGTAGCAGAAATATGAAATGCGAATTAAGTAGTGCAACTATGAATACTTGAAACAGCTCAAATGTGTATACCTCTGTTTTGGCTAGAATATATAGGTAATCAGTTGTTGGGCATTCTCCTATTTGCACGTGGACCAGATGCTTGAACTTATATGGCTGATACATTTATTATCTAGACATACAACTGTAGTTCATAGTAACAATATGCAGATCTTTCCAAAGGATGACTTAGACTTTGACTTATGACAGCATCTAGTTTGTTGTATTTCAGTAATGACTTCATATTACTATCCTAGAACCATCAATATACTGACTTCATTTTTTGTGCTTCAGTAATTTCAGGTGCAATATGATGGTTTAGCTATGCTTGCCATCTCTAGAGTATATTAATGTACACTGAGAAGTCAAAGTGACTGGCACAGAAATGAATAATTACAATAATGGTCTTGCTTATTCTGAGTATTCTAATTAGCTGCTCGGGAAATGGCTACTTCCTACATAGTTGTCCTCTGTATTAATTCCTGAGGTGGAACACAGTTGATTTAATACTGAATCCTCCACTTCCCCTAGAAATAGTGTTGACTCCTATACATACCTGTTGTGTAACCATATGCCAATGTACTACTACTCCAGCTGCCACCAGGCTCTGGCAGCTCCTAGAGCAGCCTTAAAAGCACTGTTGAAGAAGGGGCAGGCTGGAATTCCCCCGTGCTGTGAATTAGGAATATTGCCATCCACCCCTCCTACTCCTGTTCCCTTGCCCTCAACTTTAGTTCGGGAACCACCACCAATGTCCCTCAAAATCTATGGCAAAACAGATCTTTTTTGGATGAGAATAAGTAATGGTGTTAACTTGCCTGTGTGAAATAAGGATGCTGTTGATAAAGTGGTTCAGCAGAGATTTGTAGTGGTCTTATTTTGAAAAGTAGAGAGGTAAGGTAAAATGGCAGAGGAAAGGGGGAGGCTGGTCACTGAACTGGAATGTAGTGAAATCTGAGGTGCTGAGCAAGTATTCACTTGCCAAATGAGAACGACCATGGGTGAGTGTCCCACACTTAACAACTAAAAGGTGTTTCAGTGCAATTACATAAACAGTGTTTAGCCACGACTGATGAGTTGATATTGGAAGATGTGGTAATGAAAATCAACATGATAAAATAGTACATCTAATTTTCTTGCCAGTATTTAATGTTTTTGATCATTCTCTAGTTTTCTATGGATTTGATGGCATGATTTTCCAAAATGCTTTCCTTCTTCCTGTTCTTTCTGGGGTCCATGGAGAATATGGTTTTATCATTTGCATAAAAAGGAATAGGAGTTTTTTATCTCTACTTTTATCTGACATGAAATGTTAAGCTTTTACAAGTCTTCCAAGTTTCTCAGATCTTTTTTAGTCCATGTGAACTAGAAACCTCTTTTTTGGTGATCTGAAGATAAGCAAAGTTTGGTAAATGAAGACACACGGTTTTTACATCTTTCTTCTGCTTGTGTTATCTATCTTTATATGAATTGTTTTGATTTATTTGCTGTTTTGGAAGGGTTTTTCATAGAACTTTTAACAGCAGGGAAAAAGGTGGCATTGGAGGATTTCAACTGAAGTACTGTCTCTGCTTCTAGGCCCTGTGCTTCAGGAAAGTTAGGACCTGTAGGATAAAGTTCAGGAGAGAGCAATTGAAATATACAGAAACTGATTATTGAGAGGAAAGTCTTCATTAGCAATGGTTGCTTAGGCAAAAAAGAAAATGAAGGGGAGATACTATAAGCTTTACCTAACCAGGAGGCTACTACAAAGAGGAAAGGAATTTATTTTTCCATTCTGTAAAGGATATGACAAAAGCTAACAGGCTTGCTTTTCAGAAAGGAAGATTCAAAAGTATATAGGTATATTCAGTTTTGGTAAAAGGGTTGATAAAATGACTATCTGCAGTTCATCCCAGGTTGGGTTTATTTTCTATGATCATGAGGAAGGAAGGGACAAAGCAGAATCCAAATGACAGTGTGTAAGAACTGGGTGTGGGAAAAACAGTTAGTTCTCTGGGGAAGAGCTTTATTTGAAAGCCATATTTTTGCTAAGTACGAAGGCTTTGTGAGGCCCTGTACATTTAATTTTTAAGAATTAACGCTGTAAAATTATTAAAAATTAATTAAGAAGTTACCATAAACAGAGTTTATGGAATTGTTTGTGATTACTTATTCTTTATGGTGATGTTTTGTTAGCAAGTTTTGCAGTTCAGCAGTATGCCAATCCTGAGTCTCTAGTTAGCTGGGAGGGCGATTCACATTTGACATATGCGGCTGAGCTGTCAGTTTGCAGCACAAGAGCAGGGCAGGTCATGTTTCCAGTGTTAATTTAGATTTGACATCTCATTTATACCTGGGAAAGGCTGTTAGAAAATATTAGAACACAAATAATGCTGGCACAGCAGGGTTTTCAAAAAGAGATTGTGTCGACTTGCTTCCCACAAAGTTACAAAATAAATGCATCTAATATTAGAAATCTCTGTGATAATTATAGAAAGATGCTACACTAGATATGGCATTCTCCAGCCATTGGTTTTCTCCCTAGGGAGAAAAAGGCAAGACCTACTGAGTGCTAACAGTAACAGAACTGCTTCCAGTAAGAGTAATCATGTTCTGATTTAGATAAAATTTCTGTGTACACTCAGATATGAAATATTTCAATTTTACTGTCTTTGTGTACCCATAGCAGTAGAAGTGAGTGTTATAAGCATTTCTGAACACTACGCATTAAGAAATTGTAACATTTAGTGTAACTTGCTTTTAGTGCCCATACAATTTTATAGAAACTTTTATTTGAACTTGTAATATAAAAACTAAGTCTTTACTGATACAAAAGTAACTCACCCCTATCTGTAAAAATGGATAACTTTCAATCTTTTCAGTCTGCAATGATACTTACAGATGCTTCCATGATGCATCTATGGTTGGGGTTGGGGTGTGTGTGCTCATTTTACAGAAGACAAAAAAAAAATCTGATGTTTTCGCCATCCTTTTGGGGGACCAAAGGATACGCCTTGAGATTCTCCATGTGGTTTCCTCCAGTGAATTTAAATGGTGCATTACTGTTTCATGGCAGCTGACATTCTGGATCTCCTGTAAGAAAGCAAAAAAAGGACAAGGGAAAGTGTTTGCATAATTTTGTACCCTATCAGAAGACCCTAGAATCTGAGGACAAGTGCAAAATTAATTTCCCAGGCACCATTTTGAATGCTATGGATTCAACTCAAGCATGCACAGGATGCTTGAAAGCAAGTCACATCAGTTCTTTTACTATGAAAAAACCTGAAGAAGTAAAATATATCTTCCAACTTAGTTTTTCCCACTCAGAGTAGAAATATATTTTTATCACTGTTAACTCCTAAGCATAAAACAAGATTTTTCCAGGCAACTAAGTAAGCTTTAGCTACAACACAAGATAGTCGCAGTGGACCTATCATAGTTTAAATGTGTAATAAAGTCAGCAATGTCAACTCCAGATGTTGAAAAACATCCGTCAAGCTCCAGAAATCCTTGACTTATGTTTCTTTTTATTCATCTGCTGGTTCCTAAGTTTTTAGGACTCCCTTGGATCTTTTTTTTACACAACTGAGGAATAGAAACTTACTTTATTTTTAATGCAAAGAGTGAGTTTCTCACATTCTTTGTGACATACTATAAAGTGTAACTGTACTGCTAATGCAAACTGGAGTTTTTTCTGTGTGTGCTGAGGTGGTATTGCTTGAAGATGCTATATATGTCTAGTAAATGAAATGTGATCCTGTAGTATAGTTAATTTATAGTCCATCCAAAGATGTCTTGGAGCTAATGGCTTGATTCATGAAAGGGGATGTAGAATGCAATAGCAGTAAAGGTAGGATGATGTTTCTCTTAAAAAGGTAAATTAATTACTTCCCCTTTATAGAGAGTTTTTGTAAAGGTCTTCAGGAAAAAAAAGTCCTTCATAAAATTGATGGACTACATATATTTTACTTCTAAACCAAAAACATTCTTAATAAATTTGCTGTAAGAATTTTTACAAGTCCATCTTCTCTAATTAAAAAAACAGTTTATAGTAGAAATCCAGACAAACCAATATATCCCCCATTTGTCCAGCAGAAAACATTGAAATGTGTTATTGCAGGGTGGGCAGGGGAGTAATTTGCTACTGAAAAGAAAGAAAAACATTTAAAATTTAGCAATTGCTTGGGGAGAAGTTTCTTCACTCCATGCCACATCTATGTAGACAGCAAATACAATATTTTTATAGATAAAGGTTGCATATATAGTGTGTTTCTCTAGGCAGAAATGGGGGAACTGATATGTCATCAAACAACAGCATGAACCTTTCATATCACAGGAAGAAAATAGTTATTGATAAAAAGGAAAATTGAGAAAATTAGACTCCTGACTTAAAATCAGGAGCAGAGTCTGAGAAACAGAGCTGCTGTCTCTTATATAACAGAGTAATAACAGAGTAGTCCATTTTTTGCAGTTTCTCCAGTCTCTTTGAAGACGTTAGTCATGTTACGATCTCTCTACTTCTCTGGCAAGATAAGCAAACAAATAATTATACTGTTGGGGGATTTTGCAAGCACTGGATCCAGTTTTCTTCTTCTGTTTACTTTCTATCAAAGTTGTTCCTGTCAGTCCTGCAAGTTGCTTCTGACTTAACCGCCTGCAAGTGAGAGAATAGGCCATCATGTCTGATGATATTCTTAAGGCACACAAAGTTGACAGAACGAGGCCTGGAGAATTCCACTCAAGAGCTGACGTGATTGATCACTTTGATGTGTATTAGCTTTCTTTAAACTACCCTCAGAAAATGACAACTCAAAGTCCAATTTAATACTCTCAATACTTGTAGTTCTTTGTAACTAAACATCCCTGTTGAGTTTCATAGGACATGCTCTTAAATAGATTTATTCCTGATTATAGAATCAGCATGATACTGATATAAAATTCACTATTAATAAATTTAGTTCCATACAACAATTTTAAACAATTTCAGTATCATAAGACTTAAAGTCACATCATATAATGAAATATTAGGATGATGCAAACTGTATAATTTAGATGTCTGGAGAAGTGGCAGATGACTCGACAATTGTCATGTTTCCATTTTCTAGTGGAAAAAAAATCTAAACATTTTTTATCTGCCATTATTCTAATACTATGAAAAGTCTACACCAGTATTTTCAGGTCTAGCTTTACCCTCAAAATAGCAGTAAAAGTAACCTTGCGGTGGCCCATGTCACTCTGTCTCAAGGCTTCATTTTGCAAGTAAAAAAAACTGAGTGTTGCAACCTCACTTTATTTCCTGAGAGTCAACAAGGTTTTATTTTATTTCCAGTTATTATCATTAATTGTTGGGGTTTGGAACACAAATAATGGCTTATTTAGGCAATGCAAGCCTGCTATTTACCATTTTTTCTGGTGAGATTCCTTCTAAGAGAAGGGAGAAGCTTTTATTGCTATGGGAAAGATTTTTTTTTAGGTGTTTTTTTACTATTTAAGAAGATTAGAAATGTCTGTTCAGTGAAATTATAATCTGATTTACTTTTAAACTGAAGAAATGTATTTTGAATTTCCCTTAAAAGTATTTCATAGTTGGAGAGGTAAAATCCAAGCACGCTGCTTTAAGGAGAAGAAAAAGTAATCTATGTGCCGCTGATTCTGGCTTGAACCTTCAGATTTCCATCATTTAATATTCACAGTTGGTCTCATTTATTTCATATACAGCATTAAGATAAACATAACAGCCAGAGCACATGATTTTATCTGAACCAGAACAACTGCGGAAGAGACACAGACAGTCCCTGTTATTATCTTTGTTATTATGTACAAAGATACATTTGATAGGAAGCCCAGAAACCATAAATTTCAGTTCCAGCTCTACTCCTAATTGCTGTTAATATTTCTATTTCCTTCACATTACACATGGTTCATATTTCTACCTTTGACAGTATCTTTCAGTGGTTCATTTTCACAAATAAAACATTGGACAGCTTCTTCAAGGTCACATTAAGTAGAGCTGGGAACAGACTTCAGATTTCTATTACATTGGCATTAAGACTCATCTGCTTCACCAGTCTTTCAACAGGATGTGGAAAATAATTTTTATATTGCAAAACATTTGCACTTAGAAGTGAATTTGGATGGTGTGATAATGTTCATTTTTATGTTTTCAGCTGAGAAAAACTATTCCTCTGAAAACAGTTTTGTATTCATCTAAATGTGTATACTCAGAGCCTGTTATGGGATATTTTGCCCATTTCTTATAAGCAGGACATCTGCTGATGTAAGCTACAAAAATGTTAAAATGTGAGTTAATAAGCTTGTCTTTCAACTCATTCTGAAAGATGTAACCTAAGTTCTTTAAGGACGTGGGATGTCTCAAGCTATTTCTAGTCATGCATAAAGCCATTCCCTTACAAGTCCAGTTTGAATCCTGCACAGCTCAGCAGGTTTTAAGTGTCATTTCCATCTAAAAGATATTTGGCATCTGTGTGTGTTGAGTTTTTGGTGAATTTGTGTTCCAGTTCACTGTCCAAAGAGCTTTGTTAGCTCTTTTGTGCAGCAGCAACCCAGCATTTGCTAGGTTCATGGCCCAGTGCAATGGGATCCTGGTTTCTTAGCAAGAGCTCGTGCCCTTGGAGGCATATTAAACTGACTGTGCATTTGCAAGGAGTGGCAAAGTGATTGTTACTATACTAATATCTGAAATGAGGTGGAGAATTTGAAGACAGATAAAAGAGATCTTGACCTCCTTTAAAGGCTTCATAATTTTTTTGCCTTGATTTTTACACTCTAATAACTCTGCCTTGGCCATTCTCTTCTGTTAAAAAAGCACACACAAAAAGTGACCAAGTTCAAAGCTGATGCCATTGATAGCATAGGCATTTGATACACAACAGTTATTCAGATTTAGCTCAGTCAGTTATCATTCCCTTTTTGTATTACATTAGGCCCTAATCCTTCTTTCAAATTATCTTTGGCTACTAACTGAAGTGGCTATTTCAGGAGCCCAATTACCCTCTGTTTTTCATATAGTCAATATAGACAAGCTTTGGTTATGCACACTACGTAACTAAATTTAGGTAGGTTTAATTCAAGTCGTAAAGCTAAACAGTCCCTACTAGAACTTAGCCCAAGGAGGTGACTTTCCCATATTCACACAAGAAAAATACAAGGAAGAGAGACAGACCTCAAATACCCTGAGGTCCAGGCCATTGCTTATTAAAAAATAATTCTTCCCCTTTCACAAGAGCCCTTCACCACTGCAGATAGGAAGCTGCAAAACAAGAAAGGAGTAAAATTGGCACCATACAGTGAGGAGGGCCATCAGAATGATTAGGAAGCTGCAAGATGGGAAGGCTGAGAGCTGGATTTGCTCTGTGCAGCTCAGAAAAGAGTGGGACTATATCACTGTCTTCAACTATATCAGTTGACAAACAAATTCCAGTTTGATATTAGGGAAAATAATTTACAGGTAGGGTGGTCAGGCACTGGAGCAGATCTCTGGGAGAGGCTGTGGCATCTCCATCTTTGGAGATACTCAGAACTTGACTGGACATGGCCCTGAGCAACCTGATCTTACTTTGAAGTTAGCTTTAACTTTGAAGTTGGCCTTGCTTTGACCAAAGGGTTGGACCAGATGACTTTCAGGAGTCCCTGCCAGCCAAGATTATTTTATGACTCAGTCCCCCGAAGCTGCCTGACTTGGCAGAGCATAGCTACACAGCAACCAAAAAGGAGCTGCTGTTGTAGAGCACATCCCTGCCTTGCCCACCCTGGGCCACTGCCTCATGCTGGGCTCTCAAGATTTTTTGCTAAGTGTGGATGGGAAGATCACACACCAGTTGATCAACAGAACCCATCTCACCATATCTCCTGTGATATGGTCAGCTCCATGGTACTGGCATTATTGTTTTGCTCCCTGTGCAACAGAGAACTGAATATGGAGAGTCAATGCCTTTGAATTCATCATAGGAACTTTGATCTTTCTGTTTAAAGCACTTTGACAATTTCTTTTAGAACACCTGACAAAAATAGCATAGTCTGTAAGCCAGCAGGTGTTTAGGCACTTTTAAAATGCATATATCAATAAAAAAGGAAGTAAAACCTTACAGACATTTGTGTTAACCTGTGTTAGGCTATTGCAGATCTGTTTTGTACTGCATTACAGAGAGATTACCAGGAATATTCAAAATATTTATGAGGAATACTTCACTATGTTCAAATACGACATGGCAACATACTTATGTCAATACAAATAAGGGCTTAAAGAAATTGGGGAAAAGCAAATATGCTTCCAGTGTTCAGGCATGGACATCCGGTGTCAAACAATTAATTGCATTGAGAAGCAGGACTCCATGTTCTGGGCTGCCATAGAATGAGTATAAACAGCTAAAGAATTTGGCCTCTCGTCTTCAGCAAAAAGTAAAATGCAGATGTAGGTAAAACTTTTTATATAAACAATTGTGTGAAGTTCTGATTTCTTTTTCTATTATGCCACCAAAGTTTGCAACAGATGCTGTCCTGGTTTCAGCTGGGGTAGAGTTAATTTTCTTCCTAGTAGCTGCTATAGTGCTGTGGTTTGGATTTAGTATGAGAACAATGCTGATAACACACTGATGTGTTAGTTGTTGCTAAGCAGTATTTATACTAGTCAAGGACTTTTCAGCTTCCCATGCTCTGCCAGGGGCACAAGAAGCTGGGAGGGGGCACAGCCAGGACAGCTGACCCCAACTGGCCAAAGGGCTATTCCATACCATATGGCGTCACGCTCAGTATAGAAACTGGGGGGAGTTGGCCGGGGGGCAGTGATCGCTGCTTGGGGCCTGGCTGGGCATCGGTCAGCGGGTGGTGAGCAATTGCATTGTGCATCACCTGTTTTGTATATTTTTTTATCATTATTATTTATTTTTCTTCCTTTTCTGTCCTACTAAACTGCCTTTATCTCAACCCATGCGTTTTGCTTTTTTCTTTCTGATTTTCTCCCCCATCCCACCAGGTCGGGGGGAGGGTGAGTGAGCGGCTGTGTGGTGCTTGGTTGCCAACTGGGGTTAAACCACAACAGATGCGTTGTTCTCTATGATATGTTACTGTCCACTTGCTAATCCAGTGTTCATTGTGTTGCTGGAGAAAAGGGAGATAAGGGTGGAACAGCTAACATGAAAGCCTCAATTTTTACTTATTTTACTGTTTAGAATAGAGAATAAAAACATTGTACTTCAAAGGCTAGATTAATTTTGTTTAATGTTGTTCAGCCACAGCACAGAATTACGTCAGTAGCATGTTTTCCAAGATGCTTTGTGGCATTTAGTGTGAATAGGCTGCAGAAAATACATAAGGACATTAAGATAAACACCACTTCTTTCTCCCTGAGCACACCTGTCAGCAGAAGAATGATTTAAGGCCTTTGCCCAGAAATGCAGTGCCTGTGTCCTTGACATATCACAGGGTACCTCTGCTTCTAAAGCAGCACAGTCTTTGATTTCCACTCCAAATATCTTGCGCTGTCAAACAGGCAGATTTCACTTTGAGCTCCGTTGCAAATATTTTGTCTGATCCAAACAGACTGCTGAAATCAACAGGGACAGATACACCTGCATGCACCTGTATACATACAAATTTGCACTGGCTGCACTTTTTAGTGTTTTACAACTATGACAAGATAGAATTCTGTTCTTTTTAGTCCTATGGTTGTAATCAATGAATTTTTTTCAATGTTGTAAAGTGTTTATGTAGGTTCCTTATGATCAGAGAATAAAGGAGCCTCCTAGACTTTGTAGCAGAAAAAAAACTTTTCTAGATACCCTGAAACCTAATGAAAAATGGGTGAAAATTAGTGTAAGAATTATGTGGCCAGTGTGGNATCAGCTGTCCTGCCTGCATTCCCTCCCAGCTTCTTGTGCACCTGGCAGAGCATGGGAAGCTGAAAAGTCCTTGACTAGTGTAATCAGCTGAAACCAGGACAAGGTTGGACTTGGCTTTAGGGAACTGAGCATCTATTGTCATTTTAGATGCTGGAAGTTATCCTGCCTGGGTTGAAGCCATTGTTCCAATAGAGTACAGCTCAGGTCTCCTAGTTTGTACATGCCAGCCCCACACGAACGTCTCAGAAATTGAAGATGCTTAGGACATCCAAAATGGCACAGGCTGNCTGGGGTTAAACCACAACAGATGCGTTGTTCTCTATGATATGTTACTGTCCACTTGCTAATCCAGTGTTCATTGTGTTGCTGGAGAAAAGGGAGATAAGGGTGGAACAGCTAACATGAAAGCCTCAATTTTTACTTATTTTACTGTTTAGAATAGAGAATAAAAACATTGTACTTCAAAGGCTAGATTAATTTTGTTTAATGTTGTTCAGCCACAGCACAGAATTACGTCAGTAGCATGTTTTCCAAGATGCTTTGTGGCATTTAGTGTGAATAGGCTGCAGAAAATACATAAGGACATTAAGATAAACACCACTTCTTTCTCCCTGAGCACACCTGTCAGCAGAAGAATGATTTAAGGCCTTTGCCCAGAAATGCAGTGCCTGTGTCCTTGACATATCACAGGGTACCTCTGCTTCTAAAGCAGCACAGTCTTTGATTTCCACTCCAAATATCTTGCGCTGTCAAACAGGCAGATTTCACTTTGAGCTCCGTTGCAAATATTTTGTCTGATCCAAACAGACTGCTGAAATCAACAGGGACAGATACACCTGCATGCACCTGTATACATACAAATTTGCACTGGCTGCACTTTTTAGTGTTTTACAACTATGACAAGATAGAATTCTGTTCTTTTTAGTCCTATGGTTGTAATCAATGAATTTTTTTCAATGTTGTAAAGTGTTTATGTAGGTTCCTTATGATCAGAGAATAAAGGAGCCTCCTAGACTTTGTAGCAGAAAAAAAACTTTTCTAGATACCCTGAAACCTAATGAAAAATGGGTGAAAATTAGTGTAAGAATTATGTGGCCAGTGTGGTATAAAGCACAATATGTTTAAGGGAATTTAGAAGAGGTGCATGTGCAAAAGTAGTCAGTACCTAGAGATATTATCAGTTTGTGCCTCATTTACTTGATGTTTTTCTTTCATAGAGTTTTTTAAGTGGTTTCATAGAAAAGAGATAAACCTGAAAAATGTGATGTGCAGTACAGTGCACCATCTTTTCTATGAAACCTTGTAATTATAAAAAGAAGTTTTCTTTTTTGTATTAATTTTCAACAGACTTCATTTTCCAGTTTTTATTTTATATTAGTTATAATTTGCTTGTAAAATAATAATGAGTTGAGGCCGTGATTGTACAGGTCACCAGTCTGTAGAAGAAAATCAGGAAAGTTGAAACTGAATCATTAACACAGTATTATGTTTACAGTGCTTTGTATTAAAGAAGAATTTTCTAATGATGGCCTGTTTCTGGCAGCCTACCAGCTTTCCACTGCTTTTTGCAAGTGGAGCTCAAAATCAGATGAAACCAAAACCAAAAGATACAGATTCCTCAGCTTTCCCGGTTTAAAATACTGTAGTGTTTCCTGTCTTAGTCATGAACCAAACATAGGTTTGTTGTGGTTTAACCCCAATTGGCAACCAAGCACCACACAGCCACTCGCTTACCCTCCCCCTGCCCCAGTGGAATGGGGGAGAGAACCAGGGAGAAAAAAAAAAAAACAAAAAACTAAAACCCATGGGTTGAGATAAAGGCAGTTTAATAGGACAGCAGACAAAGAGAAAATAATAATAATAATAGAATATACAAAAACAAGTGATGCACAAAGCAACTGCTCACCACCCAATGCCCAGCCCATCCCCAAGCAACAATCACACCTTCCCTCAGCTAACTCCCCCAGTTTATATACTGAGCTTGACATCAGGTGGTATGGAATAGCCCTGAGGCTAATTGGGATCAGCTGTCCTGCCTGCATTCCCTCCCAGCTTCTTGTGCACCTGGCAGAGCATGGGAAGCTGAAAAGTCCTTGACTAGTGTAATCAGCTGAAACCAGGACAAGGTTGGACTTGGCTTTAGGGAACTGAGCATCTATTGTCATTTTAGATGCTGGAAGTTATCCTGCCTGGGTTGAAGCCATTGTTCCAATAGAGTACAGCTCAGGTCTCCTAGTTTGTACATGCCAGCCCCACACGAACGTCTCAGAAATTGAAGATGCTTAGGACATCCAAAATGGCACAGGCTGCCTATGTTTAGGCACCTGAATCCTGCCTCTTATTGTACCACTTGGAGGATCTTGTTGCTTAGGCATCAAACTGAGTTTTCACTACAGGCTTTCTGCTTAACTACTGGAAAATTTCTTCGCATATACTGGTGGTTTTGTTCCAGTTCCATGAAAGGACCTAATATTTCCTTGTTCCTGCTGTTCATCTGTCTTGGCTAAATCAACTATAAAGTTCCTGTGGAAAGATCTCGGGCTAGCACACACCACAGCTTTAACTGTGATTTCAGGTGGGTGTCTCTTGCGCCTAAGTAGTACTAATAGTAGTAAATGAGTGAAAAGCTGATAAACAGTTTAGGAAAGGAGCTCTTTTTTCTGGTATTTCTAGATGAAGCTCTTGGGACTTAAACTGCCCTAAACAATAAATGTCAATACATCCTATGTAGGAGTTGTGTGTGATTATTAATATAAATGATGTTAGGAACAGTAAATCCATTACTTTTGCTTGGAAAGTGGTTTTGTATTGCTGAGTACTATATGAGAAGTCTTATACTGAATTAATAAATGAATTTCTAGTAAAGGGGAGTTTTCATTAAATAAAGGAAATGCTCAGTGATTCTGAGTATTTTGACCCTTACTATCTTCACTGAAAATACTTTTATGTATTTGTATGACTGTTTGTGTCAGCTCAACACTGATGCTTCCATTTTCGAAGAAGATAAAAAGGGACATTATTTTTATCAGCCTTGCAAAGTTGTCAAGACAGCTTACCAGCCTATGTGCAAAACCTTTTTCCCGTGTTCTACTATGATGATTGAAGAAAATGTTGTTTTCTGTCAGGGTCTCAGCCTACTTCTTTGTAACACAAGCCTTAAAAATTGTTACTTAACTTGTAGGTGTTTTGAGGAAGTACATGCAGAACTAAAACATGTTAAGATCCTTAGATTAAAATGCTATATTTGTCTTCTAATTATTGTCAGTGTGCTAACTAGTAAGATCTTAGGTCTGAGCTGTGACCTTGAAGTTAAAAAAAATACTAATTATCAGTCTTTGAAAATGCTAATTAACCCAGTCAACCATTAAATTGTTTAGATTACATTTGATAGTATTTCATTAATATAAAATATAAACTCAGACTTTGTTAATGTAGGAAATGCCATTTAAATTAGCATTCGTTCCTAAATAATGTTTCAGATTTTAAAAAAGTTTTTTTCTCACTAATGTAGATATTCTCGTATCCTTTAAAAAATGTTTATTACATAAGATATTTCATTAAAATCCAAATTCAGCAGAATACTTAGGCATTTCCTTAATTTCAACTTCTTATTTGCAAATTAGTGTTCCCTTGTTTACTAGACAGAGATCAGTGTTGAATTCCTGTCCAGAACAGACTGACCAATTAGTTAAAACAGTTGGGGTTGAACCTTCTCCCTGGGGTAGGGAAAGACAACCATGGTATTGTCCTCTATAGATTTTTTTGTAAGACCTGGTGTTGGGGATGTCTCAGGCAGTATTTAAGTGATAGGGAAAGAGAGCTGACACGAGATAAGAGCATCCTTAGGGGACCGTGCAGTGTGGGACACCCTAGAGATACAGCAGATCAGGTGTATGCTCAACACAGTCTAAAAGCACCATTTAAGGCTTTCGGTCAGATCCCAACCAGAATTCAGCCCACAGAAAGATGGATTAGAACCAGTTTTCTTCCCACTTATAAATGGGGTGCACAGTGTGTTCCTGTAGTACATAATGGGGCACTACACAACCCTCCTGTTGTTTTATGTGTATGTAACAGGAGGCAGAAACGGTTGGGAGTGTTTGTCCTTACAAATAATGATGTGCTATGGCTTCCCAAAGGAGCCTGTTTTCCTGTAAGGCTTTCTAGAACAAATCCTGAATGTTCGGTTTGCACTTGCCTTGTGTTAGATCCTGCCTTGACCTGTAACGGCACTTGTGCTGATGGTGTGCTGTGTTCCTTACAGCATGCCACATCTCTGACCTGCCATGTGGATCGAAAGCTCACAGAGCTGGTGGGAGACAATCTCTGTTTTTTTCCCAAAGACCATGGCAACTTAGCAGTTTAATTATAGAAACTATGTTTCTTCCGTCATTCTTCAAGAGGGGGACGTGTGAAAAAAAGTCACTTTAAAAATGTGAAAACTTCTAATTGTAAGTCCCTTCAATAGTGAAGGTATCATTTACTAAATAAACTATATTCAGAAATGTGTAAGTTGTATATTTCTCTGCCACAGAAGACTGTCATATTCATTTAAAATTGCTGGAGGAAGTGGTTTATTGTTTGGACAGATTGCTAAGAAGCTTTTCTGTTGGGGTCTGTGAGAAGGAAGCCTTCCCCTTAAACCTCCAGAAGTAGCCACATAATTTGGTTCGCCCTTCCCACAGCAGCAGGGAGTCACCATGCAACCAGCTTCAGCTAAAGTTTGTGCAAGACAACCTTCATTCTGAACATCTCCCTCCTGGTAGAGTTTGACTTAAAAGAAAAAAAAAAAAAAAGAGATCCCTGAATGGGGTAGGCTTCCTAGTTGCATCATAAAGACACAAATCCAGCAGCTTTTTTTCAACGGTCACTGTGGTTTCTGCATTAGAAATCAGCAGAGTTAGGACATGAGGCCTTGAGCTTTGTGGTTCTCAGCTTAGTGCAATGCTCATTACATCTGGAGATGCAGGTCGGTTGAGATCAGTGAAGGAGGGTGTGGATGAAGACACTTAAGCTGAGCAGGACCTGCTGCAGCGTCTCTCAGGCAGGCATGTAGTGACTGCAGTTTGGATGCTGTAATTGTGGCTGCCATCCCATGACCAAGAGAGAAGCGTCTGCCTCCCCCAGCTTTCCACAGAGCTGACAGACAAACTTAACTAATCCTTTGATAATTAAGGGGTGAAAACATCAAATCCCTAGACATAGCCATTAGCATCTTTTATAGTGTCAAGTAAGTCAGTGGTGTGACAGCAATGTGACAAGCTGTGAAAATGTCTTTAGCCCACAGTGCAGTAGGATGGTATGTGGGAGTGCTGGAATGAAGGTTAATGCATGAATGGTGGAACATAGTGTTTGGTAGAGTATTTCATCCTAGGCAGTATGGTGTAAGTACGCTTGAACAATAAGCAGTTCCTGAGCTGTCCAGATTACCATAAACTATCAATATCCCAATAATACAGCACCCACAGATACAGTTTTCATCTTTCTGGGGCAGGCAAATTTGCATTTTTAATTCAGAGGAATCTCATTACTCTTATCCCAAAGACTGAGAAATGCTAAACCAGATAAAAAAGGAAGGCCTTCAGCCCTTTTTCAGTAAATGTTATTTTTACATTTCAAAATGGATTTAATGGAATGGATGAAATTCAGTTCCAGAAGCCCAGCAATACAGCTGAAAGAAAGTGGAGTAATCCTACATTTGATCATCTTTTTTTTTTTCAGCTAAAACTTATCAAAAGCGTAATTTTGTTATGACAGTAGCTTTTTCAAATTAAATAGCTTCAGCCTTCTCTATCTGCCTAGGCAAGAACAGCATATTGGAAAGTTGCAAATGAGATGAGATAAGACATCGTTCAGCAGAAGGAGACAAGCTTGGCAGTAGCATGTGAATGGGATATTGATATTGTACTTGGCTTGGTGAGCAGTACTTGGAAAGGTGGGTGTGCTGGTTTTGGCTGGGACAGGGTTAATTTTCTTCATAGAAGCTAGTATGGGGCTATGTTTTGGACTTGTGCTGGAAACAGTGTTGAGAATACAGGGATGCTTTAGTTACGGCTAAGCAGTGCTTACACAGAGTCAAGGCCCTTTCTACTTCTCACCCCACCCCACCAGCGAGCAGGCTGGGGGGGCACAAGAAGCTGGGAGGGGACACAGCTGGGACAGCTGACCCCAACTGACCAAAGGGATATCCCATACCATATAACGTCATGCTCAGCATATAAAGCTGGGGGGAGAAGAAGGAAGGGGGGCATGTTTGTCATCACAAACGTGATGGCGTTTGTCTTCCCAAGTAACCATTATGCGTGATGGAGCCCTGCTTTCCTGGAGATGGCTGAACACCTGCCTGCTGATGGGAAGTAGGGAATGAATTCCTTGTTTTGCTTTGCTTGTGTGTGCAGCTTTTGCTTCTCCTATTAAACTGTCTTTATCTCAACCCATGAGTTTTCTCACTTTTACTCTTCTGATTCTCTCTCCCATCCCACCACGAGGAACGAGCAAGCGGCTGTGTGGTGCTTAGTTGCCAGCTGGGGTTAAAGCATGACAGTGGGATATTTGGGAGTCCACTAAACCCTGCCATGAGGGGAGCTGCAAGCCGCTGGTTCACATGCCTGAAAACAGTGAAGAGGCATGTTGCAGATCTGTTGATTAGTAGAATCATACACCCTTCAGATGTTGTTATCCATAGTGTTACAAATATTGAATATAATGGTCTGGGCCTTTCTACCAGACTTCAGGCTTTTCTCATGCACCCAAATAAATGTTGTGGCTTTCCAAGAATTGTTCTTCCATTTTTAAGGCAGTGGAATAACTAGCCTGATACCTAGTAAGGCAGCAGGACAGAACTTCTTAGGAATTGATCAAGTTATTACTTCTGATAGTAACTGGCTATGGAAAAGGATTGTGTTTTTTTTTTCTAGTGACCATTGATTTTTCATTTGTTTTTTTTTTTCTCTTTTTCTGAGATACATAATGGGACTCCGCATTCATATTATATGTAACAGAATATGAATATTATTAAAATAAAATTGAATGCATAACTGCTTACAGCTGCACAATAGTTTATGAATTACAGTATGTCATTCTTACTTTTTGGACTCCATTCTGTCTTCAAAAGGTAAAATTTAGAAATGGATTGTTGGCTTTTTCAAAGATAATATTCCAACCAGAAACTCTCTGAGAGAAACAAGAAAGAGGTATGGTAGATTTTTAAAAGTACATTTATGCAGACAGAGATTCTATCTTTTTATTAGACCAGCTGACAGAGTGGAAGGAAACCAGGGAAGCTCTCAAGCACAGAATGTCTTTTTCAGCTCTAAACTGTTAAATGCCTTTGTGCACCTATCTTAGTCCAAATGCGCTTTCATTTTTCCCAAGCCAAAAAAAAGGTAAAAAAAAAACTGAATTACTTTTCAACAATACCACTAGAGAAGTGCACGTGGTCACAAAAGAGACCAAAAGGTCAAGTATGTGTGGCTGATTAGTTATGATTTCCAACTTCCCTGGTTTCCTTCCTTTTTGTTTCTCTCAGAGAGTTTTTGATTGGGGTTGTTTTGCTGGGTTTGGAGGTTTTTT
>VZTL01066720.1:1655-12832 GCA_013400535.1 Scopus umbretta | reverse complement strand
ACAGCTTCAACAGGACTATAACATCAATACCATAACATTTCTTTCGCTTAATTTGTGACATCCTAGTATACATACTTTCTCACTCCCTTATTGATTGATAGATGTAATTACCATATTCATTCTAATCAGCTTCTCTCCCTGCATTACGCTGATCTCATACCACATCATCCATTTTGTATTTCAATCCCACGGCATTCTCTGTCTCACTTCTTCCTACCTCTCCTTATCTCAGCTCCTGCTCCTGGAACATGCTTGTACTGACAAACCAACTTTTGGTGATGTCAGAAAGGGCAACTTCACATTTTTCCTATTCACACCTCATCCACTGCCACAGGAAGGCTCGCCATATAAAGATACACAGTCAAGTCAGAATTACTTCTACATTTCTTGGTAAAACATATTTACATCAGCTGACAGTACGTACTATGTGGAAGGGGGAAGAGAGAAGACAAAACTGTTCAGGAGCACTGAAGAAACCATGCAAACAGACAACATGATGATGTTTCTGTAAGACTTTTCTTTACCATCTTGTGATGTCTATTCAGTTTTGCCACTTGAAAAACATGCATACTTAAGCAGATCATAACTCCTGTTAGGGATGACAAAGTAGTATTGTTACTCTGGAGTGAAATCACAGAATCAATCTTTTATTTGATGTCAAATACAAGAATAGGCTACTTTCTCCTCCTTCCCTTCAAGCAGGGACACCTTCCTTTGAGAAATTTGCCGCATAATTGATCCCTCTCCTTCCTGCCCAAGCTGGAAGCTTTTAAAATCTGCCAGCTGGGATCCTTGTCACCTGTGCTTACTTGTCTTCCCATGGAAGGTCAGCTACCATCCTAGAACCTTAAAAAGGCCATATGTCTTGTCACTAGAAGGATTTTCTTCCACGCTCACCATTGTACTGTTGACTCACTTTTCACTGCAGTAAAGCAGGGATTATTTAACAGTGATCTGCAATATGTTTTCAGTGACATTTATTATAACTCCTTTCTGCTGTAAAATATCCTGTAACATGTGGGTCATGAAGCATAATCCCTGAACTTATCAGTTCCCTTTGGAATAGTTTTCTAGAATCCTTATTTCTTTTCTGCGAATAAGGAGAAAAGAATGAGTGAAGTTTCTTTGGCAATAAGTAGCCCTATGATGAACTTGTGTTCTCTGAGTCATGACTTCAAGTGGTATCAAATGAAGACTGTTAGCAGGAAGATGAATGCAGTCACAAACCGTCTTTGGGGATTGGGCACCACTGATAAGCACTGGAATACCTTGTGGTAAATACATCCCTTCTGAATGTATCATCACCAGTGGGTTTATTCCAGGTCTGAATCATGTTGCCATAACTCTGCAATGGCTTTCAAGAGCTTATAGAACATATGAGCAAATTAAGTGGAGGTAGGAAATAATAATAAAATACTTTACATTATCAAAGCACTTTGATCCTCAAGCTCACAAGGAACCCAATTATAATCATATTTAGGCATGAAACAATGTCAATTAGCACCTAGTATGTTTTTCCAAAATTCCTAATACAGATACCAGCTTCCTTCTGCAAATGCCATTAGGTACATATACATCTGCATCTTAAGACATCTAAATAGTCTTTTTAAAAACAATACAAACAGAATCATACACTCATAGAATCAAAGAATTACTAAGGTTGGAAAAGACCTCTGAGATCATCTAGTCCAACCATCAACCCAAAACACCATGTCTACTAAACCATGTCCTGGAGTGTCACATCCACACGTTTTTTGAACACCTCCAGGGATGGTGACTCCACCACCTCCCTGGGCAGCCAGTTCCAATGCCTCACCACTCTTTCAGTAAAGAAGTTTTTCCTAATATCCAAGCTAAACCTCCCTTGGCACAACTTGAGGTCATTATCCCTTGTCCTATCACTGGTTACTTGGGCAAAGAGGTGCTCCACTACATCTAAGTTGCCTTATAGGTTTCAGTTTAAGAGAAACCTTAAAACTCTATTTTACAAAGACCCTATTGAAATAGCAAACCAAAATCAAATGTAAGCTTTAAGTATTCTGTTCATCTATTTCCTGAAGCTGCCTGTTAGAAATAAAATACATTTTAAATTCCCCCTATGAGATTTTAACTGAATTATCATACTTCCTAGTTTTTCTCTATAAACGCAGAAAGAGATGCAAAGAAACATAACACAAGCATGAAAAAGTCAGTGCTGCCCCTTGCCTACCCTAAGGAACTGCTCTTCATATTCTGCACCATATTTTCCATTGTCCTTGATGCACTCGTTCCTCTGTCTCGCTCCAGTATTGGAGTCCCTGACAGTTTTGAATACCTCAGTGCTCTACCATGCTCTTTGCAATACTGCCATCCTGGCAAGTAGTGTCTATCTCAGGTTAACGCTAGTGATTTATAGATCTCATGGGCGGTAGCTAAAGTGAATTCTGAATTGGTGCTACACTACACTTCCCTTGGACTGCAGCCTGGATCCACCTCCATGTTCTTGTAACTGAAGATGCCAGCACCACTGTTTAAAACTAATACACCACTCTCCATTCTGTCAAACTTTCAGTGATGGCAACTAGTCACAGTTGCTTTCTTTAGTGTATTCTTTTCTTAACTGCTTCTTTACTGAAACTCCTCACTCTATTCTTTAATCCAGTGTTCCTTAGTTTTTATGATAGTGTCTCTCAAAACACGTTTTCTAACTATCTCTTTTCTCATCTGCAGTCTTTATACAAACTACCATCTTTTTTCCTGGAGAAGTCAACCCATAGGTGTGAATTCCAGACCAGCCACTGTGCTGAGAGCTTTGAAGCTGAATAAAACACACCTCAAATCAAGATTGTTTTTAAATAGAAATGGTCTCAGATGATTAAAGTGGATAAGGAAGATGTGAAAAACACTGTATTAAGCTGGCCTTTGTTATTTAGTATTTCCTAGGGACCCATGCTGCACATAGCAAGGACTGGCTACTGAGTGCGGAAATGAGCCATGGCAAGTTTTTAACGTGCTTTGTTATGCTTTAATAGTCAAACCCATTAAACTATAAAAACATAACGATGCTCATAAAAACTTGACACTCCTCACTAAAGACACTGGAAGCTGCCTCTGCTCCAGCACAACCCTGCTGAGCCACTTTACTAGCTCTCTGACTCCCAGCTCTGGGACATGGCGGCACCACGGCTGCTTTCAGCTCCCATGGAAAGAGCCTGACCCACCAAAAACACAAAGTAGAGGCTTAGAGCTTTGTTTGACTACAAACTTTTACTGCCTGCTGCAGCCCTTTCCAATTTCAGAGCACATTGCTTCATTGCTTCACAGCTGTCTCACTGAGCAGAACCATGGAGGTTAGACCTTGGTGGAGCCAGAAGTCTACTACGCAATCTTTGCCCATCTCACTTGGACTACTTTATTAGATCATGCTCGTTTTTCTAGTGGAGCTCTGGGAGATACTTAGGTGCTGGCAATAAAGGTCTAGAATATCTGTTCTAACCTATGCAGGTTGTGCTACATCGCCTTAGTATCAAAATGCCATCCAATGGTATACTGAGCAACAGAGTTCAGATACGTCTTCTGTTTGTTCTTACAGTATTACCTCAAAAGAAGAAGCATGGATAAAGAAATTAAATTATTTCCCTGGGTATGGAATTTTCTTACTTGTTTGGATTTTATATACAAAAAACAAGCCAATACATGTGGTCTTTTATTTATGTAAAAGAAAGTGCACTTGAAAATGCATCTTGCAATTGTAGCAAAAGTTGGTGAGGGTTTCAGTAGCCCTTAGTTACTCAGACAGTTCTGTCTACTGTTTCAAATAGCCCTGAAGAAACCTTGATCTCCTGAAGTCCCCAGAAGGCAATGTGTTGCCAAAGAACTGCAGCTGAATGCTTTATTGAACTGATTTTGAACTAACCAGGCAAGTCAGATATCCATCTGATGGGAAGGTGTGAGGAAAGTGTCCATAAGACTATCACTAACAACCAGCAATTGCTTATCTAACATTTAAAGCAAGGTACTTAATTTACTTAGGAACTCCAAATTTAGCAGTTTGGAGATCCCTTCTTCTCATGCAAGCCACAGGCAACTTGTTCTGCACTTCAGAATCTTTCTAAAGAAACTCGTGATGACAGATCGAGCCAGATGAAGAACTGAAATCAGATTTAACATTTTATTTGATCTGCATAGCTGCTGAGATCTTTCTAAACTAAGATACTGATAACTCTGCAACAGAAAATACAGATCTTACTGAAGATTTAGGGTTCACAAAGCATTTAACGTGGCTCTGTTGGGCACAATTACACCACACATTTGTTGTCTACGCTTGCTACTGCTACCATCTTACTATATTAATAAATGCTGAAATAGGAATTTACTCTGCAAATTCACTTCTTGCACACAGCTTTGTCAAGTTCACTACCCAGACTCATATGTATCACCTCATCACTTTATAAATACAAGGATGGATAAGACTCATTTTTTTCTATTTGCAAATGATACATAGGAAATAGGGCTGGGAAAGACATCAGAATGTCATCCATTCCATTCTCTTATCCCACAGCAGGTTCAATTCCACCAAGCCATTCATCACCGATGTTTGTCTTTCATGTCCATAGAAAGCTCCAGCCTCTAAGACTACACACCTCCTCTAGTGCTTCAGGGTCTTTCAGTAAAAAAGTTCTGTTAGCCTTTGCAATGACAGGAAATCTAGCAGATCTGACACAGCTATTACGCGCTACTTCTGCAAACGTTGTATTTACAAAATTGCACAGGCATTCTTTTGGACGTAACAAAACTTGGAATATGGGACCAAAAAAACCCCAAAGCAATGCAGGACATTATTAATGCATAAAAGTAGTTTCAACCTAGCTTTCCCTTCTAAAAAGGAGTGATTTGAAGTAAAATAAATTGTTCCCGGCATTTCTTATTTTCTGACATTACGGATAAATAAAAAACATTTACTGATTGTATGCCTATATGCGTTAGGAATGTAGAGTTTATGCCTATCTGAGAGTTGGTATGATAGTTTACTCTAATCACAAGCTGATTACCCATATTTCTGAATTTTCCTGTCCTACCCATTCCCACCAGGAATGCAGGACAGCTGGTCCAGAGAATTCATGTTAGTTTGCAGAAACTTACCAGTGGTAGTGCATAAAGTGGAAATAGCTATATGATGTGGAAATCACTAGCATGTAAAAAAAAATGAATGTGCAATGTTATCACAGGTGCATAAAGGTATTGCCATGCCGTTAGGTCAGTGGTCCTTTTAATCCAGTACTGACTAACCCATCAATTACTGATGGCAGATTTTTTAGTATCTGTTTGTTCCTTTTGTTCTGCTGATGTGTTGATAATCTAAAAAGCTGTATTAGAAGAACAACTTTTCAGAGTAGAATTTTATTGAAGTCACTTGCAATTATACCTCTAAGCACTGAAAAAAAATCTAGTGTTAGCTTCACGATTCTTCTGCTCCAGTATTTATCTACAAGCTTTTTTCATGGATTTGCTATAATCAATGCCAAGTGAGCCTTACAGAATTTCTGGTATTTCTTCTTCCTGTGGAAAAAATCCCTCTGCATAGGGTTTGGAAGAAAGAGCTGGGAAAGTGTTTATATTGTATCATTTATGCAGATGATGGGTGGGTTTGAATTCATAAAATAAACATGATAAGAATAAGCCTTAGTTTACTTACATCTATGTACCTCTATGATAAATGGGGGTGGAGGGCAATGAAATTTACAGCTGAAAGTATCAGAGATAAGATGCCACAAGATGCCAAGAACTAGTACGATACCTCATTTATAATCATGTTCCTATTTTTCTCCACTCAAATACTTCAATCCATTCTCTTTTAATTGGCATCTTCCTAATAGCTTGAGAGTTACATAATGTTAGTGAAAAGTTAGCGTGAGATTGAAGAACAAAGCATTTTATTTCAAAGCTTAATTTTTCAATTTACAGGGACTGAGAATTTTGGTGGAGTTTCAACTGATGATTTCTGTGGCTGCTACTCTGGCATGATCCCTTTCTGAGCGAGCTGAGATCAAGCATAGCAAGAATTTAACAACTGACAGGGCCAAATTCATCTTGGGTGCAACTCCAAAGTTAATGTAGTGACGTTACAATTTGGCCCACAACTTAGGATAACAGAAAAACAGAAAACATCCCCTTTCTTTTACAACAAGCAAAATATCCATGTGGACCTAAACTACACAGCAGTGATCTGTGGAGTCAGTTTATACAAAATGTGGGAATTCTGTTTACTACCAGGAATTCTGTCCATGAAAATCAGAATAAAAACTCCACTTGGAGCTCTGGTCACCTTCTGTGTTGGTTGTTATTTTTTTTTAAAGCATACTGAATACAGTATGGGATGATAACCTCAATGACTTTTTCAAATGAGACAGCTGAATGGTGAAATATTCCAGAAAACCAGTGTTCTGCACTCACCCATTCATGCACATTTCTGCTGAAGGCTGGGGGACAGAATAGGATTTCTTCAGAAAGAGGTGAGAGATGTTGTTATCTCCCTTCAAAGACGTTGAATCTGAGAAAATGAGAGAGAGAGAAATGGATCGAGGAAATATGGAAAAAGGGATATATCTGGAGAAATAAATTCTGCTGAATTGTTGAAATGCCTGAAGAGGAAGGTAAGTGTTTACACAGAATAAGAAACAAAAGAGGCTTCATGGATTCGGAAGCAAGGCAGATAGAGGCAATAGCTCTCTTTAGACCAACAAGTATGGCTGAAAAATTCAGAAAAACTTCCAGCCTCCCTGTGCTAGATATTTAACAGAAAATATTACCTCTACCCTCAAATCTTGCCTTGACTCTGACCATCATGGCCACTGTATGATTACCACTGATTCAGAGCAAAGCCACAAAAGGACCATGTACTCCTAAAAGCATTCTGATCTACTAAANAAAAAAAAAAACAAAACCAAAAAAAAAAGTCAGGTATAAAATTATGGTCAAAATAATATGTACATGCATTTACTCTTTTGCCTGGAACTACATGTTTCCTGTAGAATTTTAATTAAAAACAACAAAAAAAAAGTATGCTTGGAAACCTGTCAAAACCCCTCAATCTCTTTGCTTTCATCTGTCCTGAGGAAGGCACCTTCACATTCAGAACACCTGCTCAGGGAACGAATGCATCTAAAATTATGTATTTTGCAGTATTTGCAGGGTTGAGAGAAAGATGTCAGCATGGATCCAGACAATTACAAAAGTAAGACCACACGCTCTCATGTCTCTGATGGTGGAACAAAGAGCACATGCTCCAGAAAGATGACAAATAGACCTAGGCAAAAAAATGCTTCTGCATCACATACAAACTAAAAAAAGCTTAAGATGCAATACAGATTTGGGTCACACACAGATGCCTGATATGTTTTTACAGAGAGGAAATGCCCTAGCATATCTGCCATATTTAGTGTTAAATTTCTTTTTACTAGTATAAATTATCAACTTTTCCATTAATAGTACTACAGAATTTTTAGGAACTAAAGCTCTCCTTGATCATTTCCTTCTTTACCCTACCTCAGGGCAGGATCAGCTCTGCTTAAATATCTGCAGCATATTCTGTCCCACTGTGAACCTAAACCAACATCCAATTACATCTATGGAAGAGACACCACTGATCTGAGTCAGGCTTTAGTACATTCATAGTTGCCTTTATTCATTACTGCAATGGTGCCCTTTCTGGGAAGGGCACAAGAACCACTTATTCTTGCACAGAAACCATAGCACAGTTCAACAAAAAAAAGAGCTGTATCCAAATCTGCAGGGGAACCAAAACCCAAGGAATTTGAAATAAAAATAACATGTAAATCTTAAATATTAAGGAAACTATAATTCTTGTTGTGAGTTCTCTATCACTTGCAATTAAGAAAGCATGGATCCTTAATACAGCTATTATAGCTCAAGGGAGAGCTGTGAGCACCAAGCATACCTCACTGGGCCAGGTTCTCCCACCAGCACTATGCAGAACGTCAGCCAAAGTTATCATAAGGCTTAGAAGTCTATGAATAGGCAAGCTGGAAACACTGAGGCTACCTGAAAGGGCTGCTCGCTGAGAAAATGCTACAGGATCATAAATGATCCCAACTGTCACCCTAAGGACAGGACAGTGTCCCATACACAACAAAAGAGCAATGGGTTAGCCTTGACTTAGGGGCACGCTTGCCACCTACTGGTCAGTAGCTGCTCATCGTGCTTCTAAAATAGTTCTCCAATACTTGTCTAATCTAGTCCACCATATGCAGAAACCCTTCTGTACTATCAGCACGATATATCCTCCTCTTGTCTGCAGCATTACTCAGACCAAGAAAATCCTGGAGAGATCCCAACCCAATTTGCAAGCAGATCTTTGCAAAACCAGCTGTGGTCATGGATGGTTCCCAGCTGCTGCTGCCTTTCCCCCACCCTCTTTCCACAGCCTTCAAATTCCACTTGTAAACAGGAGTCTGAAGATGCATATTACAGCTGGCCATCTTAGCACTGATGCCGGGTATACCATAGTACGCTGCAGTCTCACCAAGCCTATCTAACCCATCTCCCATTCCCACTTGTTCTCTTGAAAAGCACTAGTGTTTACACTGGCAACTGTTGCTCAGCAGGTATTGATCTTGCCTGTTAAGCGCATCAGGCTGAGCTCTGAACTTGTGCTGAACACTGACCTCAGTAGGAGTCTTTGCTGCCTAGGAAACAAACTGAGTAAAAGGACAGGGAATTCAAAGCCCCATAGGTTGCTGGCTGGAACTTAAAGACTAGTGGCTAGGGCTGCTTGAAATATTTCCTTAAAATTTCTTTTGAACAGGAAATTGGATTTAACACCCCCCACCCCCCCCAGCCCTTTCCTCCCTAAATCTGTCTCCTTTTCCTTCAGCCACAACCTGAGTGGTCTGATTGCCTTGTGCTCTCATTCTCCTGCGTGGCCTGTAGCTTCCCTCTCTCACGGAAGAAAAGGGTATGTATGCCAGGAAGCACAATGGCCAGGCACTTGTGATGCATCCTCTCACAGTAAGGAGACATCTCTCAAACCATGACAGGAGCTACTGCAGTTCAAGTGAATTCCAAGGCAGGATTACCCACCTGGATGAACCAGGGTTTCAACAAATATGAGTTACCACTGGAATTTCCACTGGAAAAGTGTGCTTCCCTTTCTTAATGGGAAAAAATACCTAGCCTTTTTTCTTCTTAAATGACTCTATGTGGTGCTCCAGAGGTCTCTGAAAAGTTGAAAGTGCCTGCTGTAAAAATAATAAAATAAAACATGGTCTTCATTTCAGGCCAGTGCTGAGTAACTTCACAGAATTACCACTTCTGCTAATACCAGCTGACGTCTTTGCACTTAGTAACTTATGCATGGAGAAAATCCTCCAGTAGAGGCTGGCAGCTTCTGAGTAGGAACAGAATGGGAGATGGTTGTCTGATAATTGTCTATGCTTCCTCATTACAAGAATAAATGGTGGGTCTTGAGGTAGAAACACAAGTCTCTGGCTCCAGATGGACAGACCTGTCATAAACACATGTTCTGAAAGTCTTCAAATATGGAAGAATAAATCCTGAACTCCTAGTTAGATAAAACTGGAAAAGCAGTAGATACTCATGACATTTTTATTACTGATGAGGATACGGGATTAATATGCCAATACCTGTTACATTCAATTGTGTAAAGAGAAATGAAAGTTAAATCCAGTCTTGCAAAACACTAATCCTGAGGCTGAATAGTGCATGTGCTATCATATGCCAGTGAAACTAATGGAAGAGGAAGGTGCTCTCTATCTCACACAACCACCCCCTTAAATTCATCTTCTGCACATCTCAGCTAGCTGACAGACTTCTTTTACAGCCAATGAAAAGCAACAGGCGCCCCTACACCACAGACCACATGAATAGTTTTGGACATCTACAGTAGGGTGGGACAAATCATGCTAAACTGAACTGAATCTGTGCATCTTGGTTCCTAGTTCCTTACTTTCTGTAATTACGCACCATTGATAGAGTGGAAGGATACGAACAGAGGCAATTCTTGCTTCTTAGCAAGACAGACAAAACAAAATTTTGTCACTAAAGATGAAGGATGGAGAGCCCAGTGGGGGGAAAGGCTATTCTTACCACAGATTGGACTATGAGAGAGTGTGGATCCAGACTGGAAATCCAGTGTGAGAGCTTGTTCTTGAGCTGATGGGATGGACTGGGACAGTGAGTGCTGCTTCTCAAGAGGCAAAGCTTTCCCTGCCAACAACAGGCACTGCCTGATATGTGCAAACTCTTCTTTAGACATTGAGAGCCTTCCAGGGCTCTGGATCAGCTCTGAGCATTCTGCTTGCCCTAACCCCTAAACACCACTATGACTCTCTGTTCTTTTTTGGGTACTAAGATAATTTCACTATTGTTCAGAAAAACTGAGCAAAACACAAAAGCCTTTTTTACTGACCATGTATCTTTCTTGTCACACCATGTGATTTTGGATGGAATGTGAAAAGGGTTTTTAGAGTTCTGCCATTGGTTTCTATGAGAACCTGCAGCCCGGTGCATCTCATTCAGTTAATTTCTAATAAGTTGTACACTTAAGGAATGGTCTTGTGTGGCCCCAGCTAATTGTGTAGCATTATACATAGCAAGGTATTTTTGTGAGTGAAAAATGAATGAGCTGTCCTACAACAAGTAGTAACCAGAAATTTGGACTGAAGCCCAAATTCAGTAATAATTTATGTTTCATTAACTTCCCTAGAGTTTTAAGCTTCATTATCCTTGCTACTGACTATTTTTATTATTAAAGTCAGGCAAAATTATTTTAGTATAGATAGACCTAATCCTACAGGGAGTTAATACATTATTTTACCATAGAACAAAAAGAATAGATACTACTCTGAGTGCCCTATATCGCCTTTTAGATTTCTTATGTATTTCCTACATTACGTTCTACAACAAAACACAAGCACAGGTCACAACAGTTCCTTTGTATAGATATCTCTAATTCTATAAGAAAACATTATTTGTGTTGGGTTTTTTTTTTTCCATAGGTAAGCTGTTATTAAGGGTATGTAACACTATTTATATCACAATGATTTTAGCAGGAAGCTTAGATCTGCAGTTTAAAATCTTGAATGCATTGCACTAACTATAGGGAGACTTTCTCCAAGTCCTGGCTTGCAAAGCTTTGACTTGAGCTATTTAAGAAGAAG
>VZTL01066708.1:0-14426 GCA_013400535.1 Scopus umbretta | reverse complement strand
GCTTGTGCCGGAGGCTGGGGCGGTGCCGCGGGCCTCGGGCCGGTAGCGGTGGCTAAAAGCCATTCGGCACGTAAAGGCTCGGTGGTCTCCGACCCCCGTGCTCTCTTTGGCCAGTAGCTCCTTTGGGGCAGAATTTCCCAAAGTGTGTTTCGCTCAACCCTGCTGGCTTGAGGAGAATCTCGTTTGTATACTGTTGCCGCTCGAAATGTATGTTTTGCGTGGAGGTCTCGCCTTTCTAACACAAATATTTTGAATGACACAGTTACTGGTTGACAACAAAGGTTTTATCTGTGCTAGTCTCCTCCTGGTCCCTGGTAGGCCATCCCTGGCAACGGGGAGCAACGCGGGAAGGCCTGGTGAACGCAGGAAAAAAAGGAGACCCCACGGTAAAGGATAATTTGGAAAAGGGGGTTAAAATAGATGTATGGCCCCACTGTATTTGTTCAGTTTTAACGGGGTAACTAATTCATATTTTATGTCTGCGTACACGTGTTTTAACAGAGTTCATTTCCGACATAGACAAAGAAAGGCAAATCCTAACGTGGACTAGCAAATGGCTGTGAAAATGGCTACTGATGCAGCAAGCCGAATAGTTGAGATCCTGTCTGAATTTCTGTAGGTATAGAAGATTAAAAAGGCAGATGCTTCTCTGTCCAAACAGAAGTCACAGGAGAGCCCTATTTCCTGTAGAGCCCCATCTATCAGTTGAGATAAATACGAGAAGTATTTGGGGAGTTTTTCCATGCACGCAGCGTTGTAGAGAAGGCAAGCAGGGAGGAGAGAGCGTTCACAAAAAGGATTGAGTGCAGTAGAAGTAAGGAGAGACAGGCAAGAGACCAAGGATGGAAAACTGGGAGAGGGGGAAAAGGAAAAATTAGTGATATTTATAAAGGGGAAAGAGAGCGCTCTCCGACATCAAATCCTGATTTTGAATACTGGTTTCAGTGGCTTAGAATTTCACCTATGCTCTATTGGACCACATTTTTAAACCATGAGAAGTCTCAAAATTATTTTAACAATTTCAGGAACTTCAGAGGTGGAAAGAGAAAAGCGACCTGCCAGAATTCTGCTGAAAAAGAGCTGGGCTGTTCCTTTACTTAAGAAAGGCAGAGGAATTTTATACCGCAAAAGGTAAGGTTAAAGAGGTTTTGTGTTGGTTTTTTTTTTGTTTTTTTTGTTCAGGTCTATGATTTCATGAGTAACAGGTATTTATCGGTAAAACCTTGCCTGTACCCGTAGTATTCTGTAACTGCGCTGGACAGCATGGTTAGATGATTCTTTGTTGATGATAATCACTTCAGATAGCTTTTACAATAGCTGGTTTTGGTGTACACTTCAAATATACCTTCAGTCAATGTTGTGTATTCTAAAGTATTTTATGGCTGATAGACTTTAACTGTTGGGACCTATTTTTTCTTATGGTAATTTTCTGAAACTCCTACAGTTCTCATTATCCTTTTTTCCCCTGGATATTTCCAATATCTTGTTCAAAATGTTCCACATGGAGTCATTCCGTTCTTTTATACAATGCCATAATAACAAGAAAAAATTAATAGATGATGTGAATTTACGGTCATTGTAGTTTTTACAGGGTTATTATTTTCAGTGTTTTTTAGCTTTAAGCTATTTCCATCTCTCTAGATGTGCATGATTACTTGAAGAACCTGTTGAATCTGTTGCAAGTATGTAATGAGCTTTCATGCTTTTTTGGTATTTGCTTTTGGTGTTTTTCCACTACATAATTACAGTTTATGTGAGGGTACTTACTTTGGGGAAAGTATAGGCCAAAATTTTTTCGTGGTTTCTGTTAGCTTTATTTTATGCTCATATAACTTCTAGCAGGATTTGTATCGTGTCTTTCATCACAAATAGAATACATTTTTTTTTGATTTAAGCAAAAATCTCCAAGGTATTTAAAATCTCAAGTCTAACAGTTCTAAGTAAAACGTAAATAGCACAAGACTTGTGTGCTACTACCAAAGGTTAATAAATATTATGTTGAAAATATCCTGTCAGAAAGCTAGCTTACTTGGTTTGTGGAAACCTTGTCTGATATATTGTGACATTCATTGGAAGACTTAAAAACAATTTATAGCAACATCTAAATAAGGCCCTGAAATTATCAAGTGTTGTGTATGAGTTCAGCCTATTGTGTGATGAGTGGTAAAGTGACTTCAGTAGGTTTCCTCAGGATACAGATAATGATTTGAAGTGTACAGCAGTGAATACGAAAAAGAAAATTCATTCTGATCTTAGCAGATGATCAGCTTATGCTTGACGTCTTAGATGCATGTAATTGTTTTTTGCTCACTATGGCTTTCACGGGTCAACACCAATCCCAAATTATCTAATCTTGGCACAGTACCTCACATGATGATAATCTCAACAACAGGAAATTCTACAAGTTTGGTCTATACTTCTGTGAAGTATACTTCATTTCGGTGTCTCTAAATTAGCTTTCCTTTGAGTGTCCCTAATTTTAATTTTGATAGAATAAAGACTGCATAATTACAGAATGTGTTACTGCTTTCTGTGGGGCTAAAACAATGCCTAGTACAATGTTTATAAGGACTTGGGTCTGATCTCATCTAGATAGGCAAGCATTGCTGTGTTTCATGTCAAATTTGCTCAGTAGCTGATTTTACATGATTCAGTACACAGCAATAGGTGCTGGGATATCTTGGGTCAAAATCAGGTCAAGGTACTTGGTCAGATACAGTTAATTTCAGAAGCGGGGAAAGATACAGTGCAGCATGTTCCAGGATATTGGAGGTCAAAACTGAAATTTCAGCTGTTAATAGCCTGTGAAATACAATACAATATAATTATTTGTATTGAGTGATCACTATTTAATAATCGACATTCATGAGAAGCTGGGACATGTTGACATATGAACATCCATTGCGTTTTCCTGCATTTTAGAACATCAAACAATGTGAAGTGTGATGCTGTGACCCTGTATTCTTTTGGCAGCGATTCCATCTTAAGGACTTCTACCAATCTTCTACATTTTGCCCCTTTCCCTTTAATTTTACTCTGTCTCTTTTTCTGATATCATAGTTTACAAAGCCTCAGTACCTGCTGGAAAACCAGCTTCATGTTATTCTTATACCCAAATAAAGAACTTCTAATATTTGGATGAACTAAAATACTTAACGTTTTGCCATGCTGTTCTATATTTCTTTGTATATATTGTGAGAAATGATGACTGTCTTACGTGTTTTTGTAAACATATCTCCAGTTTCTCTAGATTCTCTTACTTCCACATTAGTTGCAAGACTGTTTTCTGAACAATTCTCTGAAAATGTGAATCTCTGGTTCCCTCTTCTTTTTTTACACACACCTAACACCCACCCCCCACCCCCCATGTGTAGCGTACATTTCTGGTTTCTAACACATCACTGACATTACTATCCTATGATGCCAAAAGTTTTGTCGTTAATAAATAATCAGTAGTCATAGTTTGTTGGTTACTTACAGCAGAGTTTCATGAGGTTTCTCAGTGTGGGTAGCTTGGTGGTAAAAATGCAGTTATATTTCGGAGTGCTATTCAAGAATAAAATGGATACATACTGAATTTTCTCTTATGGAGGTTTCAGTACGTTTTCATAACAGATCGTGTGTATATTGCAGATCTTGTATAATATATGCACCGTTCTTTTTTAAATGGAGAGTGTGAGCAGGTAGGCTGTGAACATTAGCCTCTAGTATTTGTTTGCAGTCAAACATACTGCCTTTTGCAATGGTATGTCATAGTAACTGTATAGTGGTATGTAGTAGCTAATATACTAGAATTTTTTTTCTGATTTAATTAACTTGAGTTTTTAACATAACTTCTCATCCATATCACAGCTTCTGTACAGAAAAAATATCACTGGAAAACTTTGTCCTTTGTTTATCAGTATTAATGGAGGTAGTGTCATTTGAAAATCAAGCGTATTGCTGTGATGTAAGAAAGCCTTGCTTTAGAATTAGCTCTATAAGTTGAATTAAAAAGCATTTTTTCTTTTGTACAGAACAAATACACTGATTGGACAAAGAGTGCAAGGAAACTTTCTGACACATTGCCAGGAATTGAAAATAAATCTAATGTGCTTTGACTGTGCTAGGTGTTCTTTTCTGTTTGCTTTCTTCTGTTCAAGCAGTTGAGTGCCTTCCAACTTCAAACACTTGAATACAGACAGAATAAATGGCTTGAAAAAATACCTGCATGCACATCTTTCTAAAAAGTGCTTTGGGTGATGCGGAAACGTGTAAGCTGGACAAAGATGAATTGTGAAAGAGAGATTTAAGACAGATCCATTTCTGGGGTCAGACAAATTAATGTTTAAAACAGCCTCTGGTCCCGTAATTGCAGACTAGGTGGAAACGTCAAAAACTCTCTTCGGGTCTTCCTTGGGCTATGGGAGACATTGACTTTTTTGGAGTATACACATACGAGTTTTTGGCAAAGGGGCACGTGTTTTGTCACATTCCTACTGAGGATGCACCTGAAGTTGCGTATATTGCTTCTATAGCTTTGCAGGGTATGCCGTGGAAAAAAGAGCCAGCAGTTCACCTGTACTGAGACAGACTAGATGCGATGCAAAGTAGCAACAGGGATCTTATTAACGTGGGAGTTGAACTCCTAAGCTTCCATCATAGATGAGGATTTTTTCCAGCCATTTCATTGCAAATTACTTGGCTTTTTGACTGGATGATAGTTTATCTCAGGAAAAAAAAAAAAAGGACATACGTGAGTCTCTGTGTACTTAGAACATTATTTCGGTCATACTCATGTTACATTCCAGTCTCTGACTTTATGGTGCCCTTAGTCCTCAAAAGTTGCCACACATGCCCAATTTTCTTACTTGTCTGGGACAAACATTGTTTCTCTCCAGGATATTACATTCTGAATAAAAAGTTTTCCAAACACAGGTGTTAAGATTTGGAGCTCTTATGTAAGTGGGGTCCAAAGATTTCTGATAGGCAAATGTCTTTGCTTCCTGCAGCTGTGCTTATTTTTCTGTGTTATTTAAAGCAGCTAAATATGTATCTAAGGTACTACTCTTTGCACTTTTTTTTGAATGAAAGGTTCTTCTCAGTACTATACAATGTGCTACACACCCCTAAACCTCCCACTGCCCCCCCAACATATGTGATATCCTGCCTTGTTCCTATTACATCAGGTCTTGCTGCTGAATTTTGCATGTGTTTGAACTGGGCATTAGTTGTGTGAGCATGAGACAGGCTAGGTCTGCTGGTGAGTTTTATCTGCTTAGTGATCTATTTCTAAACTTTAAGGTTGCTAATGTTGAGAGACCGTCCTGGTCCTTTGCTTTTCTGAAGGTTAAAAGAAGGTTGTGACTAGAGGCTGAACACCAAGCTAGCTGATTTAGAAACATCTTGTGTAGCTCTCTGTAGCAATCTTTTTTGGTTGAGATATGTGGCTTCATGCTGAGGTAATCTGCAGGGGAAGGAAAGCTTGTAGTAATGAGCTCTCCTTCTCCTGCTGATTATTATGTCCAACCTACAGGCAGCTCTGAATTCAGTATGTGGCTGCGTAAAACATTTTTAAAGGTAAGACTGATCAACACCTTTGTATGGCCATGGGTCCACGACCAGGGTTTGTGCCCTCTAAAATGCTGGTTTTGGTTTGTTGTTTTTTTTTTTTTTAAATGAATTTGCACTCCTGATATAAAGGGGGTAGGTATTCTTACTTCATCTGATTGATGCTGTCCAGCCAGCTTTATAATTATTTCAGTTTTTAATATGTTTTCAGATGCAAGGTGTTACTGGAAGTTTTGAAAGATCATTTAGAGCTATTTCTAAAAGATGGAAAGTTCGCACTACCTGTGGCAGCTAAAAAGGTGAATGACTTCCTTTGTTTCATTAGTAACATCTACCTTATATGACACTTACAATGCTTAGGAATTGCTGTGTTTGGCTAAGTACCTTTTGATTCTGTCTCATCAGGAGACACTTAAAGAAAGAGGAGAAAATTAATTGCCTCACCATTTTGAATTAATCACAAAAGATACTCCTGGTAAGAACTACAAGAAAAAGAATTCATGTGCAGAAGCAAATGCATTTTTAAACTGCCCTGTATGTTCTTTTGTAAGTAAAACATTGCTTTCTGGCTATTGATAAAACACTAATAAAAATGGAAAATGCAGTTTTCCTCTCTGAATTCAAACTAACAGACTCACTAACTAGCAAACACTGTCTTCCCTGAGAGAAGCGCCTCCACGTCAGGGATCATTACAATTCTGTTTCTTCTTGGCTTTTTTTGGTTGGGTTTTTTTAGTGGGAGGGGTGGTTTTGTTTGTTTGAGTGGGTTTTGTTTGTTTTGTTTTGTTTTGGAGTATTGGTGTCAATATAGGCTGTGTTAGAGAAGGCGCCAATAAATGGGTTGTTACTGGGAAGGATGTTATTAAAGAATTTAGGGAAGATGTTGCTTCTAGCTGGTAAAGGTTGGCTGTCTAGTCTTACTGTCTAAAAATATTTGAGATAAAATGGAAACTTATAAAACAGATGTGCATATAGATGCCTGTATAGACTTGATGCGCATGTTATGATCGTGATGATTAGAAAAATGTATAAAAGCCAAATCTAGAACTGATTGGTGTGCTTGGTGATGGTTAAAACTGGTTTTAGCATTCTACATAAGATTCAAAAAATAGTTAACTTTTGACTTGCTCTTTCTAATAAGCACATGTGTGTATATTACTTCAGTGAGTTTTGTGGGCTTCACTGCAGTAATAACCATTTTATCTGTTTGTGGTTGTTTTTATATATGTTTTTTCATATAAGTATGTTCAATTTTTAGGTCATATTTTAAAGTACACCATCTCATACTTTCTCTGTATTTTCTTTTGTTTTCAGGAATTTTTCATATATATTGGACCTAGTCTTGATTTCTACTTTCCTGTTGTCCCCATTAGCAAATACAGTATATTTTCATCATGCATTTCTAATTAGAGGAAGTATTACCTTTTCTTAGGCATACTTTCAAAGGTAAAGCAGTATATGATCTGTTATTCCTACAGCATTAATCTAAATGTACACTGGACTTCTCCATATTTTATTTTAATCATTAATCAAGATGTCAAATAAACCTCATTTCTAATACATCAGCAAGCAGAAATTAAAATAAAATATAGTCTGATTTTGTCAAAAAATCTGAACATATCTTAATTACCAAAGTAGTTTTGAATTGAAGGCTTATCCCCTTTATTGTAAATAAACTATAAAATACCTCGTATCCTGTCACAAACAGAGCTCAACATACAGCTGAGCTCTTAAATAAGAGATTATTTTTTCTCTTCAAAGTTTAATATGCGTTCTTAATTTCTTATAGTTAGCTGAGCTGGACCAAATTGTAAGGGTTTTGTTCATTTAATGTTGCTGTCTTCTCAGTACCTGTGTTTCTTAGTCTTTTCCAGCTTTCCCCTAGGTGGCACCATGACCCACAGAACAGCTGCTGTGCATAGTCAACGTCAAGAACGCATACCGATTCCTTGAATTCCATAGGGATTTAATGATGAGGAAAAAAGAAAGAAAAGCTAGACCTAGCCCATAGTTTCGTTACAAGTGGAAGAAGCCTTCTGTCTTCTGAGATATCTGGCAGCAGAATAGGAGCAGATGTTTTGGATAAAGAGGAGTTGTGAATCTTTTGCAGTTAGTGCTTTATTGACAGTAGAGCTTAAGTTGAAAGGCAACATGATATCCACTGCCCAGTTTATTTGAGAATTTTCACATAATAAGAAGGGTGATGGGATCATTGTTGTCTCTGTATGTGGTGGTGTCTACTGAAAAGCTGATATTATGAGAAGTTTTTGCAGTTTTCTATTTGGAGCATGATTATGTTTTTTAAGTGATTTTTAGAGTAAATAAAAACCGTTTATTTTGGAGTTAATGCAGTTATCATAGTGAGATCAGAACTGTGTCCTAGAACACTTGTCTTGGAGACTTACAGCCTCACTGAACACAGAAGAAGGTTCATTGTGCAGACAGATTATTTTTTCTGTATAAAATATGACTTGGAAATGACAGTAAGCAACAAATAATGAAATAATTATGAATTGTACTGCTCTGAAGTCTGTCATTGTTGGTGAAAAGATTGTTGTTGATTTTAATGTCTGCACAGTTGTAGCTGTCATCTATTTGCTATCAGTTGCAGATTTGAAGTGCTATTAACAAAACTGGAACACTGTTTTTTCCACCTATCTGCATCCTGGTTTTACTCATTTGTTAAACTGATTCTTTGTGTCTGTGTCTACATTAGAATTTACAGGGTGCAGAGGTGGTGCTCAGAGCCTGGTGTTCCCAGGATTTGTGTTTCGGGGGATCAGACTAGCTCAGATCTGATCCCTTGGGGTCTGTTTCACATCCGAGTCATTTGCTTCAGCAGGTCCTGATCTGAACTAAAACACCAATATAAATGCAACCTGTATCTGCTGTATCTGAGAGTACCAAACTGATGATGTCCCATAAGCAATGTGTAATTTAAGGTCTGTTGACAGACACATGCACGCACACTTTTGGCACTTTTAATAGGTCCGCATTGTCTAGTTACACTTTTGAAAAAGTAGCAGTCCAACTTCAAAACAGTGAAATAGTGCTGGCTCTTTGTTATATCTAGGCGCTCTCTGTCAGAGATGGAGAGAGAGTGCTTGTTTGGTAGCAAATTCTAGTTCCATTTCTAAGAGCATATTGCTGTACTGTTCATCTAAGGGGCTTTCTCAGGGAGATGTGATTGATAAGATTGCTTAGCAAAGCAAAGTCTTCCCAAGTTTCTTTCTTCCATTTTAATACAGCATTGATCTTGTGAGTTGAAATTGATATCTGGAAAGACAGTATTCTTCTAGAGCTAAATTGTGTCACTTGGTGCCATGGATCAGTATTCTGTTGATCAGAAATGCATTACTACGAGACATCATTTCTTTCCAAATACTTTATTGTGGTTCCAGTTCATGGATTTGCAAAGCCCTAAAAGCAGAAGATAGTCTCTTAGATTGACCGGTCTGGTACAAATATTCTGTGTTTAATATATGCTTGTACAGTGTCATTCCAGTGGACTGCCAACTTCTTTGTCTAGGTGCTGGTCACATATTAATAACAGAAGTAACAATATGCAAGATTGGGAGTACATTATTTGTAAAGAAAGAAGTCAGGTCTCTGTGGCAGAAATGATAAATCTGCAACGGGCTGGTCAAGGTTCTCTGTTCTAATAGAGAATTCAAGCATTGGTACTAACTTGAGGGTGTCCAGAACCCTAGTGCCTGTAGTGCTCTGTGATGTTAGTTCATCAGGTTTCTATAAAATGTAAACTCAAGTGTTGCAGTAGTAGTAAGTTCAGTATCCCTGCTTCCTCTATGTCAATTCTTATTTTTTCTTCATTTTGTTACATGAGCTTCAAGAAATGATATTGTTTCTTTTGAGTGTTAGAGGTTTTTTTCATCCTAAGTTTATTATGTTTGGTATTTTATAGGAATAAGTTAATGTTCATACCCTAAATTTAAACTTTGTGATTAATCTGTGCATGTTCCCTTTTCAGTGCTGTAGGAATAGTGGGGGTTTTCCATCATTTTCTTGTTTTATCACCTTGTTTGGGGGGAGTTGCTAATAGTTCTGTATTTTTACTGTTATATCATAACCAACATTTTACAGTATAGTTCCCTTAAATATTTTAATTCCTTTTGCAAACATCAGTTAGATGGAAGGCCAACGTAACGGAAGGCCGATGGGAAAGCCAACAGAAGGCCAACATGTAACACGGTTACATAAGTTTAGCCTGTGAAAATCTGAACGTCTTTAATTTATATGTTCATTTCTGAGAATGCAGACAGAAGTTTGCAAAATGAGTCAGTCGTATCTGGAACTTGGAATCGGTAAGTCTCTCACTACATGTCTCATCAGAAGGAGGTGTTACCCCCTCTGGAGGGTGTCTTTTCTCTACTTTCTTGTTAAGCATCTGCATACATGAGGAATGGATCTATATAACTAAATAAGTAACCACAATCCTTTGTGGCATTTAAACATCTGGCATACTTGAGTTTAAAGTGTGCACAGAAGTTACCAGAGTTAAAACTAAATGCACTTAAATCTGTGCAGAGCCTGAAAATAGCAGTTCTAGATATAAATATTTAAACCCACTTGAAGCCTGATATATCAGTTTTGGCAGAGTTGAAGACAGCAGAGCCTTCAGCATTGTTGGTGCCTGTGAAAATGGCACAGGGCACATGCAGTGTAACAAAGTTTTGCAGTTTTAGATTCCCACGTGTAAATTATTTCTATGCCCAGTACTTAAAATCTAAAGCCACAACAGTTTTTAACCTCAGCAGCTACAGAATAATGATGTGAAAGAGCAGGACTGTGAAGCCACTATGGTATTTATTTGTATATCATCATTACATATTCTATCGCTGTTTAAAATGGTTGTATTTTACATCACAACTACCAGAAACATTGTCAGCTATACTATATGTTCTGCTTAAAGAAACTGAACGTCCTTAGTAACTTGCATGCTGTAGTTGTGTTCTATTTGGTTGGTTTTTTTAAAGCCTACTTCCATTTTAGTAAGGTAACATTTACTTTGTTAATTTTTTTTGCTTGTAATTGCCAGTTACCGCAGACAGGTAGTAATTTCCTACACAGCTTCAGGAACAAGAGAATAAACAAACAGCTGAGGACTACTGGTGTGTTTTCACACAGCGGATGCTTCTCTACTCTAAACTGTAATTCTGCAACACCACAATTTTTTGTCAATCTATAAGAACAAGAAACCACTGATTCATTAGTATACTTGTACTAAGGAATGTAGCTATATGTTTTAAAACATTCTTCTTTGCAAGGAAAATTATTAATAAGTAATCTTCAGCTTGTTAATAATGAGCCCTCTTGCTTTTTTTTTATCATTGGGAAAATTTTTTTGCTTCATTGTTGCAGGGTTATATAAATTTCTTTTTCTTTAGGCTAGGGTGATTCTTTAGTTCTTTATCTAGAGTGAGTCTTAACATCTTTATTAAAATACATCTTGCTCTCTAGCAGTTTTTGAACCTCTACCATGGTTGTAGTTGTCTGAAAATGATACTTGGAGTTAGAAGTGCTAATGGCTGAATCCTGTGTCATTTATTCACATAAGTGGTTCCACTTATTTCTACTGGTGCATAAAGTCAAAAGAACACGAAGCTCAAGATCAAAAGATGATCTTCCTGGTAAATATGCAGCATACAGAGAGCTCAACTTACAAAACAATTTTATGTATTAGCATTTTCAATGTTACCTACATAGGGGAGCCACTGAAATATATATTCACTAAGCCTAGACTTTGTCTAGACTTAATTATGTAAAGTGTAATTAAAACTCAATGGTATATTACTTATAAACAGATTGATCCATAATTACATATTTATTAGGCATGCCGAGAGTCTAGTTTGTATGAATTTTGATCTAGTGGGCACTGTTTGGCTTTTCTATGTCTCAGTAAATGAGGTAGAACGGGGTACTGTGTGTGTGGCCTTCACAAGTTGTGCAGGCTTCCATAATGAATTTTAGTTACCACTCTCTTCTGCAGCATCAAAAGTGTCCCTACTCAAGATTCCCATACACTCCTGAAAGAACAAGCTGTGTGTAAGGAAATTCCCTGGAGAAACATAGGAAAGAATTGACCCTCTGCAGGCAGGGGGACACCAACTTCCATGTGGTACCCTGCTGTGCTTGGTGGTGTGTGCTGTTACATGCAGCGAGCCTGATTTCAGTCAACAGAACAAAACATTCAGGGTTGTACTTTGGCACAGTATGTACACGTGTATGACCAGTTGCCTTTAGCAGGAGCCATATGTGCCCCTTGTGTGTTTGTTTATGTATATATGTACATGCATAAAAACAGATGTGGGCTGGAAGGGTATCTTACCTACAAAAGTGTCTGCACATATGAAAAAGGTAGTGGTTTGTATAATCCACAAGCTGTATAACTCAAAAAGTGGTTTCCAGATATGTCATGGGACTGTCATCTTGAAGTGTTCTCTCTTTTAGCTACAAGTTCAGCTAAGTGATCTGTAAAGAATAAAACTAAAAGGGTTTGAATTTAGCAACTAAAGAAGCCTGGAACAATAAAAAGAATGTTTATTTTCTGTCTCTTTCCTCCTCCTGTTTTGTTTTGCATTTTATCTTCTTGCCTTGCATCTTCCATTCTTGTTGGATGATGTGACAATGAATCCTCATGAAATGTTAAAAACTGAAAGCTAAACTAAATTATTAATAATTGAAGCATCATTACAGTTGCCTTCTATAGCATGTGACCGGTCCTGCACCTATCCTGCTCTTTATTGACTTTCCTGCTCTTTTTGTCTGGTTTTTGGGAATAGGTATTACTAACTTCCAGAGCAGGCTCAGAAAAGATGGTTGCTTATATAAGAAGAGAGGTAATGATATACTTAAGCACATGTAAGTGAGTATTAAGAAATACTTCTTCTACTTCCTGTTTTCATTTTCTGTTACTGTATGTTGGGACAGTTGGAGAGTATTTCTTTCCCATTTTAACTGACAGCAGCTACTTTATATAGATTTTATTTGCTTCATCATTTACATTTTTTATATTTTGCCAGTACTTTTACATTTTAAGCTTTGTCCACAGCCTCTCCTAACCACAAGAGCTCTGAGAAGCTGTTGTTTTTTTTACTTTAAGTCTCCATCTGCCAAAAGGAGGATCTGGGGAGATACTGACAGATTCTCTGCGTCTCATCTTTCAGTGATTCTGTAGGACTTCCTCCTGAATAGCAAATCGTAAATATTTGGATTTTGAGTGTATTTAAGTACAGGGATCAGAAGTAGCCATTTCAGTTATGGTACTCTACTGGGAAGACATTTGCCTGGAAGTCTATTTGAAAATAACGCTGTCATGCTAATTCTACTTTGGGAAGAAAACAAACAAACAAACAAAAAACCAACAAAAAGACCCAAAACAAAACCAAAAACCAAAGTCCGCACATGCTTTTCCACACGCTGAATTACCAAGTGACCAAGAACGCTAGTGATAACTATTAAGGATGCAATGACTGCAAGATCAAGTCATTGCAGAAGTCTCAGGTCATTACACAAGGCCTTAAATCCCTTGCAGGTTTCAGAAACGTCCAAGTGTCACTGATGGTAGCTCTGGGAAAGGACTGTCCATACCTTCTAAAGAAAGCTAAGTCATTCCATCACTCCTGTGTAGTGTTCCAAAGACTTCCTGTATTAATTCTGTTCATGCATTTAAGATTCGGATTACTGTCACGTGATCCATCAAGATGACTTGATCTTATATTGATTCATTACAGTGCACAGACCCTCATTTCGGTGAGAAAGAATTTAATAATTAAAACTCATAACTTTGGATAATATTGACAAAACTATGTGATGTAGCTGAGATAGAACAAAGGATATCTGTTTATTTATGTTTATGTGTGGGGGTAATTCGTGTTAGAGGTGCCTAGAAATCCAGAATTATAGCAGAGCCTCTTTCTAATAGCACTGTATATGGAGATTATCAGAACCGTGTGGGTGGCTAGAAATCCATCTAGGGTCCTCGGGCTGCTCTCCGAATTGGTTGGATGCAAGCCAGGTAGTCACACTAGATTGGACATCATGCCGTGCTAATGCAGCTATCCAGTTGTCCGAAATGCAGAAAAACTTGGGCTTATGTACTCTTGTTTTTGTAAGCATATTCCAAGTAGATTATTTTTTCCCCTCATAAAACTCCTTTTAATTTCAATTGAATGCGTGACTTAAAGTTTCTAACAATTTTTTTAAATTGCAGACACACACCAAGAGAGTTACTGCCCGAAAGTGACATAGAGAAATGAAACAACAAAAGATAAAATCGTCTAACCAAGGTCACACAGGAAATCTATTCAAAAGTATTAAATAGGTCTAGAGGTACTGAGTTCTGGTTCAGTTTTTTTAACCTTACATTCATTTTTTTTGGGTGCAAATGTTCTTTTTTTGTAGCTGTCTTTTTGACAGTGTCAAAAGGCAATTATTACAACTGTTGATCTGATTTCTATTTTCTATTGTGAGATAGTTATTAGTGCACTATAAAGCTTTGTCTGGACCTCTGATTTGCTGTGAGAATGTCACAATTTGTTTTAAGAGGTTTTTACCCATTAATCCTATCTAGAAAGTGTAATAGTTTTTCAGAATAAGAACCAAGACGTACATAGATTTCTTTGTAAGTTTATAAATTCAGAAAAAAACCAGTAGGGTTGCAGAGCTTGATTCTCTCATTTATATAGCTAATTTGCTTTCAAGGAGTGGATAATGCCTTATACTACCCGACAAGTGAGCAAAGTGGGCCTCTGAAAGATCCTGTTCAAACAACATTACACTATATCTAACAATTCCTTACTGCTGCTGCTTTGAAAATGTTGACGTTTGCATTGTTTTAATGTGGGAGCCATAATGTC
>VZTL01066696.1:0-11998 GCA_013400535.1 Scopus umbretta | reverse complement strand
AGGGCAGGTTCCCGGCCCCCGGCTGCCTGGAGAGCGGTAGTCGCCCCGAGGTGCTCCTGTGGCGCCCCTGGGGAGGGGATGGGGCGGGACTGGTTTGTGCCGCTGCTCCTGGGCAGAAGGCGGCGGGGGGGAGAGCGGTAAAACTCAAACGCGAGCCGGTGAAACGAAGGTAGAACAGAGGTGGCTTCTGGTGCGTCACTGCTCAGAGGATAGAGGGTGGGATACAGCCCAGGATAATCCGCCGCCAGGTTGTTTCACGTTACAGCATTTATACGCTCGGTACGCCGGAGAGGATGAGAGAAAATCGGCGCTGACGCGTTGGCCGCGGTCACTGATGCTGCACGGTTTAAAACGTCAGTCAAAATTCCTTGCAAAACCAAGAACGCTGACTGAAATGGAGTAAAGTTGCACGGGAGATTGTTTTGCCGTATCCCTCGGATCTCGGGAAGCCAAATAAACTGTTCGGCGCCGCTTTCGGTTTGGTGTCTGAGAACTAAATCTAAGGAAGACCTTTAGCGCGGCTGAAGAAATTTCCCAGTAATAGGACATCTAGTCGTGGTCACTCGTAAGATCAAGTCTTCATACTTCCCTGCTAAGAAGTGTGTCAAAAGGACAGTGAGAAAGTAAGCAGCTTCTTAGAAAGGGAGGAGGATATCAAATGCCCATTGAGCCTTTTTATCAAGCACAATTAGCGGNTTTGGCGTTGTAGGCCTCTGAATTACTCTTCTGCAAATTTTTTCAAATTCATAAGTTAGAGGTACTTTTTAGAACTTAATGTAAGAACACATTGCGTTTTGTTGTATTTTCTTCATTGGTCGCTTAAACATACCACTTTGCAAACATTGTCACCTGATCCTAAACACAATGTTAGTTGAGCTAGCAAAATACGAGATAAGATCATTAGTCTTCAGTGCATATAGTTTGTCCTAACTGTGCATCTTATAGTATTGCATGCAACTATGCCAAATCTCATAAGCTGATCTTTTCTTAAGTCAGTGATCCTGAATGTGGAATCAAGCCAACATGCTGTGTATAAGCCATAGATGTAAAACAGCCCAACAGGTTTTTCTGCCTTCAAAGATCACCATCTATCTCTATTTGTAACGGAGATTTCTTTGCATCCAGCTGCTTCTCCAGCAGTATCATCTGAGCAGGATTTGGCTCACGCAGATGGCTATCTCTGCACTTGAGAAAACCATCAATAACCTGTATGTAATTGTGGGGCTATTAGTTTTTCCTTCTCTGCTTGGAGTACCCCTGCTCAGTGCCTGTTCCTGGCTCTTGTGATGCTGATCTGACGCTTGCTGAAGCAAGCTGTGAAAGCTTGCAGGCTGCTCAGCAGAAACTGGATTGGGCCCCGTCACCCGCTTTCAGCGGAGAAGTTGATGTCTGGACTCAGGTTGAGGGAGATCAGTGGCTTTGCTGGATCAGAAACAGTGTGATGGACTGACACCGTTGTCCAGGCTCATAATATAATGACAACTCGCTAGAGATGGGGACTGAGTCAGTAATCCAGTGATTATATTTCCATGAGCATCAGTGGGCTTGGAGCAAGACCCCTTCCGTACCACCTCTGCACACTAAAGAACTCACGATTAGTAACCTGCTTGAAACTTTTCTTAGAGCAGCAACAAATATCTGCCTTTTTGTAAACCACCCGGTTTAAAATGAACTAATTTCATTATTTTGTTAGGCAGGTTATCTTCTTAATCTGAATGATAAATGGGAATGTTTTGATAAGAGATAGGTAACATCTGGTTTTTATCTTTAAACTTAGCTGTTAGAGATGAATGCCTAGCTGTATAGCATTACCCATTTCAAAGAGGTTGAAGTTGGAGAGACTGTAGAAGGGAATCAATGGAACTGCTGCATTTTGATTGCATTTTTATTTTTGCTCTTTCCATTCCCAGTGACTTGTCACCAGATAGTAGTACCTTTAAAAACTCAGTCGTATCAAAAAATAATTCCAAACAGCAATAATGTGCCTGTATTGTTCCTCTCCTCTTTCTCACCGACTCCTTCGGAAACCTCACCTTTTTTGTTTCTCTTTATGAGGTTTGAAGATGTATGAGACATCTCTGCTTCTAAGCCTTTGATTTTTTTCTTTACTTTGCATTTTCTGCATTCTTAATTGTTTCTGTATCTCTCTATGGCCTGGCTACGTGTGGCTAAGAATATGGTCTGTGACATCCACTGATTTCAACTCAGTCAGGAGTGTGATCACTAGTAATGCACAGAACCACGTGGTCCTACAGTGTTGCTTGGTTGAAAATTTTTAGTGTGTGATTTGGGTGATTATAAGAAGGGTTTGGCATGTGAATTAGGGGACCTGACAGATGGAATAGCTTGATTGTGGTTGATCAGAGTGGGACTGTCTGTGCAGTCAACAGATTCCGGTCAGCACAACATTTTAGATTTTGTCTCCTTTCTCTGTAAAAGCAGCGCTTTACAGTTATGTAATAAGAGAAAGGCAGTGATTTTTCAGCCCTGATCTACTAAGTCCTGATCCATCTTTTCCTACCTATAGCCAGCAGGTTTTGGATTATTCCCTTTACCAATGTTCATAGAGAATTTGCTAACAAGTATTTTGTTCAACTTATTATTTCTGCTGACATCTTATAGCTCTTTCCCTCCCCCCCTGAAAAATACCAATGCTAATTATAAACTGTACTTTGAAAACATTTTCTGCGTCCTGGAGAATGACTAAAGATGTCTATAAAATCATTCGACTGAAAAAAAAGAAATCTCCGTATTTCATCCTCAGCTCTCACAGATTCCGTGTGTGCCTAATTTTATGCCCATTATTGTGTAATGATTTAATTGGCACCTTTCCTTTTGCTGGTCAGTCAGAGGACAATATTACTCCAAGACAAACTGAAATGTAAAACTTCACACTTTTTGCACTGCTAGCCATTAAAAAAAATATTTTGTGTGTGTTTGTATTTAGTTAAATAAGTCAAATTACATGATGATTGAAGATAATAAAGAGAATGAAGACCATGCATCTGAAAGAGGAAGAACAGCCATCATTTTTTCCTTGAAGAATGAAATCGGAGGACTTGTAAAAGCATTAAAACTCTTTCAGGTATGTAATAATCACATTGCTACAGCAGCTCTGTATTTTTAAATTGTAAGGATAGTTTTGGAACACACTAGAATTAATTACATCCATTTATTAAGGATGCAATTCCTAACCTACCTCCCCTTTTGCACCCAAAATTACCTACAAAGGCAAATTTATGCCTCAGAAATTAGACGCTGGCTGGCTAAAAATCTTCCAAAACGTATCATCTGCACCTACTAAAGACAGACAGGGTCTTGTCTTTTCTCCTCATGAATGGTACTCATTGTTTCTACTGCATATAAGAGGTGGGTGTAAAGCTCCTGCCGATGGCAGGTAGACACTCGGGGTGCTGACCCACACGGGGTTGAGTCCAGTGCCCTTGTCACCCTGCCCAGCCAGACTGAGGGTGACAGCGGAACTGCCGCTGCACAACCACCCTTCTTCGACTGCTGGGCAGGTATTGCGCAAGGAATATGCGCAGTGCTGCTGTGCTCTGTCATCTGGCCCTGCGTGTCTTAGCCTGGGTTTTTCTCTGTGCTCCTTATATAAGACACATGGTTAAATAATTTTTCAAATAAAAGAAAAGTGAAATTTATGCCCTTAAAACTGCTGCTTTTAAATCCCTCGCTTGCTTGTGAGATAATTATACGGTGACTTGATTGGCACTTTGGTGAATTTCCCCAGACCCAGTTGCTAATCAGCTTCCTATAGGAGGGATGAAAGAAAAAGGTCTGTGAATTTAAACCTCCTGACTGTGTCTTTCTGTGCTTCCTGAATGTAAATGAAATTAAAAGAACACAGGTTCTCTTTCATTTTCTTCTGAATGGGAGGCTTTTTAAAATCAAACCATTTTTCCTTGCCATCCAATAAGCAAACTGCTATCAAGAGATCAAATTAACTAAAATAGCTTCACAAAGGTGGTGAATATTTGTTTGAAAAACAAATTCTAGTTTTTAGTCAATCTGTTTGAAAACATTACTTCTTACAAAACAGGAGAAGCATGTAAATCTGGTACACATTGAGTCACGGAAGTCTAAGAGACGGAATTCTGAGTTTGAGATCTTTGTGGACTGCGACAGTAACAGGGAACAACTGAATGAGATCTTCCAGCTCCTGAAATCCCACGTCAATGTTGTCTCTGTGAACCCGACAGAGCATTTCAATGTCCAGGAAGATGGTAAGTACAAAAAGCAGTTCTGATGAAAATGCACTTCTCGATGCGTGTCCACATCTGCATTTGCGTAGTGTTTTCAATCGGTAGCTGCCAGATTTATGCTTCTGTGCTGTGAATGAGTGTAATTTGGTTGATGTGAGCAGGGCTGTGTCGGCTGGTCTCACCTAGGAATACAAGCTGTTTCAGGCTGGTGCAAATTGCATGTCCGTTTTCTGTGCTCCCGTCCCTTTTCAGCACAGCACAACCGGCATGAATGGGAGTTCCTGCAACTGCGCTGGCCAATGCTGGCATGTAGGCAAAGTCTGAATGCAGGGCTTGGCTAGGGACTGTACACCATCATGACAGAGGTATAATACTGACAGATCCCGGTTCAGTTCAAACACGGGTGAGATGGATTCTGCAATTTCCTCATGTAGCTCTTGGTTTACCTTTTTTTTTTTTTTTTACCACTTTTCATCATAACCAGTTACTTATATTAGTGTGAAAGAGGTGCCTTTTAACTTCAGGATGCTTCACATCCTGTTTACCTTTGCTTCTAGTTAAAGAGATCCCTAAAGTTCAGGGCAGGCAAAGGCAGTCCCATGTATTTCTCAGCCACTGTGCTTGATACAGGCTGGTAGGTAGGGGAAGGTAAGGTCTGGTGTCTCTTGGACAAAAATAGCTTGCTTTAGCCTTAAGTAAGGGGAATTTCAATATAAACACTCCTCCTGTCCTTTTTAAGAAAACTGAAGAGCATCAGGGCAGAAAAACAGTTCATTAACCACTGTGCCAGGAGCTTGGTTATAAACCCTTTTGGGCTAAAAAAAAAAAAGTAGCAAAACTGTAATGATGCATCTCTCTAAGTCTGCAGGGCTGAAATTGGCTCCTTTTCTTCTTCCCCACAACCGCCTTAGCACAGCTGGATGCTTCTAAGGTAGATAACCAGCAAGCAACGTTTATTTCCCATGGTCAGTAAAGCAGGATGGGAGGACTCAAACCTGCTCCCACTCTGCCCAGGAACCACAGGCAGATCACTCCTCTGCTCCTTAGCACACTTTGTACCCTAGAAGATTCACAGCAGTGTGCACAAGGAGGCCTTGTCTCAGTGGGAGCCTCTAGATACTACTCTAATGTTAACAGTAATAGCAGTTAAGGGCCACAGAAACCCCATATTAACTGTTTCCTCCCCTGGACACTTTGGAGCTGGCTGTGCTCTGTAGGCAGACTGTGGCAGTGACAGAGGAGGAAGTGTGAGCTGTAGGCTGGTGCCAGATAGGCAGTGGAGTCCCTTGTCTTATTCATGACCCTTTTAATTTATAGATTTCACTTGTAACCGCCATAGCCATACTTGAAAGTAGCATTTCCTCCCTCAGCATGCTCAGTGTTATTAATAACTTTGTGGATTCCATGCATTCCCTAGACATGGAGAATGTTCCTTGGTTTCCGAAGAAGATCTCAGATTTGGATAAGTGTGCAAACCGAGTGCTGATGTACGGGTCCGATTTGGATGCTGACCATCCAGTAAGTATCTTTTTCCCTTCTATGCTCAGTCCTTAGTGAAAACGTACTTTGTGGAGCTTACTTTAAAAAAATTGCAGCTTTTCCTCCTCCCTCTCTTTCCCCTCTCAGTGCCTCTGTGGGTCCGAGGACCTTCTCTCGGGAGTTTCATGTCTTTTTCCTAGTTCAGGCAAGGCTGTCACTGAATGCAGCTCCTGTGCCTTTCTGCAAGGCTTACTCGTGCAAGGACTCCAGATCTGGGCCCTGAGTGGTCACATACACATTAAAAAGACAAAAAAAGAATCCAAAACCAACCAAACAAAAAACCAAAAAGTGTTGTGAGGCAGACTTGGTTCCTCCTCTTTCTTTCTTCCTTAATATAAATGGAGCAAACAAGTTGGTACTTGAGCAGTGCAAATGGGCAATGTGTCCTGTAATTTAGAATAATCAAGCAAGTAACAAAGTTTGTATAAATACTGATATGACTAAAATGAATCTTTGTCTACTGAATATATAGTTGCATGCATAAAACCGTTGATCCTTTCTTTGAATTGGAGTATTTGCTTAGTTCACAGTTATTAAATACTTCAGACTATAGCTATGAGGTTCCTGCCCTGTCCTCTCATTCTTACACAGCATACTCTTATATTTCCCAACTGAAGAAATTTCAAGTGTCTTGTTTTAAATTAATTTATTTACTGCAGTTTGGAAAGTCATTTAACTTTGTTTTTCCCCTTCCCCCTCCCCCAGGGTTTCAAAGACAATGTCTATCGTAAGAGGCGAAAGTATTTTGCAGACCTGGCTATGAACTACAAACAGTAAGCTCGACTTCTTCCAGAATAAGCCTTCTGGGTGCTTTGAAATAATAGCAGAGTGGACTGGCAGGAGCTCACGTTCCCTGGGCTCAGATCTTGTTGAGATGCGCTTGGCTCAGGAATTGGAGCTGGAGGGGTAAAATGAAAGGAGATATAAGACAAGACTAAAAGGTGGATCTAGGCCATCTTACAGCTCCCTGGGTCTCTGACCGGTCTGAGGATCAACTTGTGGTTGCTCAGCTGTTATGGCACCTGCAGCAGCACTGATATTCAGATGGGTAGCGATGCCAGTGTGGGCTTCCTGCAGTGTGGTGCATTTGGACTCTGCAGTCTCTCCCTGCTTCTCTGGAAATGGCTGCAACAAAGGAAGGGGGTGGACAACGTGTGTTGCACAGCTGCCTGTGCCAGGATGTACTAACTTGACTAGGGCAGATTGGTCTCCTTTGCGAGAGGGAGGGGAGGCAAAACCCAATATATAGCCCATTGACTGCTGAGTGTAAACTCTCTGGGCAAATGTTAATACTTGAGTTCTCTTCCCTTGTTCAAACTCGTGCATGTGATGTGTAGATAAGAAGTTTTCTGTGAAAAGAAACTTGAAGAGCTTCTGTCTTTAGAGATGCTGCTTGGGGGAGGGAGCTCTTAAAGCAGTAAGAGTTTCGTAGTCCAGAGCTGTCAATTCTTTCTAAACATGATTTTCATATTGCTGTTGCCTGCTTGAATTTAGATGCCAGGTTCCTCAATTCTAAATGGCCTAGAAATGGTGGGTGTCTAGAGCTCTACTGCACTGCGTATTAATGCAACTGGTTACCACAGCACAGAGCCGGTTGCTGTTAATGTGTTGTTAACAGAGATTCCCTTGGGAAAGCATCTGCCATGCTTGTTACCTGGCTGGCAGCGGAAGCTCAGTGTAACACTCCCATTGCTTTCAGTGGGCTTTAGGTCACACCCTTGCTATAATCCACTTTAATCAAGATCCTGAGGGCTCAATAGGAGAGATGGACTACGATTAAAATGTTCAGACAGACGCTTGTCTCCTCTTCATAGAAACATTTTACCTAATGTATATATTTAGATGCTTCCACACATCATGTTATTCATTTAGGGAATTCTCTTTTTCTAAAACAAATCAAAAAGTTAACAGAGAGTAATTGTAGACAGGGAAGTTCTACAGGGGAAAGGGATGTGTTCTTAGCTCCTGAAGCTATAACTGCAGGTATTTTAAAAGTTACTCTCAGCATTAAACACCTAAGAAGCTGTTTACAGGACCAAACCTTTCAGGCTCTAGTGAGGTCAATGCAAAGATTCCTGTTAGTTGATTTAGGTGGAAAGGAGAGCAAGCGCTTTGACTAAAGGTTCTGCAGGGCGTAGACCAGATCTCACTGTGTATTTGACAGTGCCTAATGCAATGGGGTCTTAACCCTGACCAGGTGTCACAGCCATATAAATGTTAAATAATAATAGGGAGTGAGCCATCTGTTATTAGCCATTTTCCAAGGAATGTCCTTCTTTCCTCTTCCCCTTGTAGTGGTGACCCAATTCCCAAGATTGAATTTACTGAGGAGGAGATCAAGACTTGGGGGACTGTTTACCGAGAGCTTAACAAGCTTTACCCAACTCATGCCTGCAGAGAGTACCTTAAAAACTTACCCTTGCTCACCAAATACTGTGGGTACAGGGAAGACAATATCCCCCAGCTCGAAGATGTGTCCCGCTTCCTGAAAGGTAATATACTAATTTTCTTACACAAAAAGCAACTCAGGTCCATTGCAAATCACACTGCTATTATATGGGTACGAAAAACCATCCTTGGTCACTTTTGCTTATTTATTCTGGTCCTTTAAGAGGCCTTTTGCCATCAGTGTTTTAATGTGTTGTGTCTTGAATATATACAAACAGTGACATTTGAAGGGCAATGATACCTCTGAAGACACTATGAGGACTGGCTGAAGAGATACCTAGCTGGATTGTGTTGGCTCTAGGCATGAAATCGTAGGAAATCCACCTATACAGACATAGGGACATTTTTACTAAATGTTGGTCATTCTTAAGCTTAAGCCTAATTTTTCTAATCACGCCTAATTTTCCTACATGCTCTTGAGCCAAGGTGGTGCTGTGCCTTTTACCCCATTGTAGCAGGAAAGGTGACAACATTGTGCAATTCTACACTAAACTAATATACAATTTCTCCATTCCTTTTCAGAACGCACAGGTTTCACCATTCGCCCTGTTGCTGGATATCTATCACCCAGAGACTTCTTGGCAGGATTAGCATTCAGAGTTTTTCACTGCACTCAGTATGTTAGACACAGCTCGGACCCTCTCTATACACCAGAGCCGTGAGTCATTTAATCTTGGGGTAAAATCTGAGAGAGAGAGTGTTTGGAATTTCACTGCCCAGAGCCAAGCAATTAAAAGCTGTTCAAGAACAGCAGTGAGAAAACTTTTATTTTTTCAAGGTGCTGAAGTAATGAAGTTTTAGCATGCTCAAGTGCCATCTCCATAAGTACAGGGTTTTCAAAAGTACAGCAAGGTATTGGAGAGGTCTTACTGATGTCATTGTGCACAGAGTTAGTTTAATATTCAATTGCCTTATAAATGTGGAGCTCAGATCTTAATTTTAGCCAGCTTCATTTGAAAGTCTGAGGTTATATACTTATGCAGAGCTGATATGACTTGCTCAATTGCTTTCAGCTAGACATGATTGGCACTTTTCTGTCTTTTGAATATGAAATAGTTTAACGCAAGACATTGTATCTGTTCAGTGGTGCTGCTTTTTCACTCTACCACAAAGACAGATCATGAGATTTCTTGTTTTGCTTCTTTTTCCAGTGATACCTGCCATGAGCTCCTAGGCCATGTCCCTCTCTTGGCTGAACCCAGTTTTGCTCAGTTCTCCCAGGAAATTGGTCTTGCATCACTTGGGGCATCAGATGAGGCTGTCCAAAAACTGGCAACAGTGAGTGTTTCAGTGCCTGGTGATCCCACTGAAGGCTTCGTGCTTTACTAGTCTGATCCCACTCCATCGAATAAATTTGGAGCTTCATATCAACATTAGCCACACCAGCTGCTAGACCTAAGTGTTTCACTGGATCTTGGCTTTTACAATATATAACAATTTTCCATGCTAGGAAAAAAATCCATTTTAAGATTGATATGATTGGTATTTTTCTTCAGTTGGCTGTCAAGTAAGGGTAGATCACGTCTTCCAGATTGAAATTCTATGGGCCGTTTCTTGCAAACAAAATCTTTTTACTTCTGGGAACATGATTCAGTGATTTTAAAAATAATCTATTTCTTTAATGTGTAGAATGAATTGAAATAATATGGTTTTTTCACTGAATGTGGTGAGTACTGGCCTCAAATAATACAAATTAATCTTATTTCCTGGATATCAGTTTCTGACAAAAATATTTTAAGATGAAATTTAAATTTAGATGAAAAATAATTGGTGCCAGTTATGAAAGAACTGGTTTGCTGATACTTTTAACTTCTTTTTCCCACCTGGTGTAGCTTGTGGTAAAATTTCTACTGCTTTCAGTGGGAGCAGAATTAAGCCGTCTATGAAAATAGCGTTCCTCCCCATATACCTGCAGAAATCCTGAAATCCACCAAACTAAACATCCTTAATTTTACAGACCACTAAGCAGATGAGGAACAAACTGTAAGTAGGCTGATGTTTTCACTCACTCACAGAGATCCTCTCTATCTGCTGTTTCTTTTCAGCTGAAGCCATAATGTCACGACAATATTTCTCAACACAGATTTAGGTCTCCGTGTTCCTATTGATGTGAACAGCTTCTAGCCTGTTTGGGTGATCTATAATATCAGTCCTTCTTATAAGAAACATGCAATCCTATGCTTCTTCACCCTTCTAGTCTGGCTTTCCTTCTTTTTAAATATCTGAGAAGTATAACGAAGTGATGACTGTCTGATATTTGCGACCATTTGGCAGTACCTACAAATAGAAATGCCCCTATCTGGTTCACCATAGCATCTTTGCTGAAAGCTGAATTATATTACTCCCTTCTCTGTTTCAGTGCTACTTCTTTACTGTAGAGTTTGGCTTGTGCAAGCAAGAGGGACAGCTACGGGTTTATGGGGCTGGCTTGCTCTCTTCAATCAGTGAGCTCAAGGTAAGAATACCTATTGCTTGTTTACCTCTTTCCATTCTTTGTACCTGATTATTATTGTCACTGTTTTGCCCTGTTTTTCATGAAACATAATACTAAAAATCCTTCTTTTGGAAATTCCTAGACACCTACTAGACTTTAAGCAAATTCACTGTGGCAATAATCACGGGACAGTCTGCTTTTGGATATAAGCTGAGCAGCTCCCATGTCTTTTGCAGGAAGCATTAGATGACTGGTATTTCTTAATGTTAGGTTCCCAGTAACTATTTTCAGAACAAAGCTCTGCTGGTTTAACCAGATTCTGAAAATCGCTCTTGTTTACACATGAGCCTTGTGTCTGAGAAATCCCTTTTTTGACCCAGAGTGCCAGAATATGACCATTCAGAGTTACTCCTTTTGTTGAGCTTTGACTGCTGTTCATCTGCAGATGAAAATTTTAAGAAGCAATGCACTAAATATCATCTCACTTAATCTTTTTTTAATTCATTCTACCTCATGCTGTCTTCCTCGTGGGTTGTTTGGGTGGTGATGTTCCTCTGACACGTAACACCACGTTATGTTACCAGCACTCGCTCTCTGGCACTGCCAAAGTCAAGCCTTTTGATCCAAAGGTCACCTGCAAGCAAGAATGCCTCATTACAACTTTCCAGGAGGTTTACTTTGTTTCTGAAAGTTTTGAAGAAGCAAAGGAAAAGATGAGGTACAGATTTTTTTTTTTCCCTGTTTTATAAAGGCAGGTTTCATTTCATGCATCTCTCAGTAGCAGCACCAAACGCTTTATTCTTACTACAGTTTTATAATTATCTTTCATGCGGTTGGAAAGCCGCGATTAGTATTTGCTTGGTCTTCCATGTACTGGGTGGGAAAGATGATGAACTATACAACAATTACAACTATTTTTAAGAAAGTAAGTAGTTTAGAAAAGTCGTTATTGATACTGACTGCATACAGAGGAGGCATTTGTGTTTTGTTTATAACTCCCTCTCTTTTTTTACTTGAATAGAGAGTTTGCAAAAACCATCAAGCGCCCATTTGGCGTGAAGTACAATCCATATACTCAAAGCATGCAGATCCTGAAAGACACGAAGAGCATTGCCAGCGTGGTGAATGAGCTACGTCATGAGCTGGACATTGTCAGTGATGCCCTCAGCAAGATGGGCAAGCAGCTGGAAGTTTAACAGCCTGGCAGCAGTGCGGTGCACTAGGCAATTGTTTTCTTTTCCCTGCTGATTTCTTTCTAGGCGTGTAATGTGTTGTATGCAGAACTCTCTCCTTTACAAATGGAAGAGTGAATGGCCCATAAAGATAATAACTTGATATTGTTTCTCTGTGTAAAGTC
>VZTL01066695.1:6838-20185 GCA_013400535.1 Scopus umbretta | reverse complement strand
TTTAATAAAGAGGTCTTTGGAAAATGTCATTCAAGTTCTAAGATTTCCATAGAAAGTTTATTTTGTGAGATTAATCTGTAGAGGTGGCTTTGCAGTCACAACCTGTAAGGTACAAAACTCTAAACATAAAACATTTTTTTGAAGAACACATTTCAGTAAAAGATCAGAGTTTGTGTTATCTGCATGCAGGTGTCCAGAGTATTGTACATTGATGGCTCAGTTTCCAAAGCACTACTTTTCTCCTATACTTGAGACACTGTATATTGATTATGGGGTTAAGTTAAAGCCAATTTATATTTCATTCTCTGAGACAAGAAGGGAGTGGCAATTTTCTCTGAGGAAGTCAATCTGTGTCAAGGTTATACAAGAAGACTTAAGCTAAAGAACTGAGCTTTATAGAGAAGATCTGCTTCTGAAGACAGTTGCTTCAGTATTATTAGACCCTGGAGAACTGTATGCTAGAGTGAAATTGTTGAAAGAAAATGAAACATAGTTTATCTTCTAGTGCACCTGGGTTATCTAGTTATGAAAAGCTATTTCTGAAATGCACATTCAAAATCAGTGAAAGCTTCAGGCATTACCCAATCTTAGAGCATACCTGAAAAATAGCATAGTATGTTTTACGATATGCTGTATATCAGGTTTGTTCAGTGCTATAATCAAGACAACAACAAGCTTAGCTATGAAAAGAAATGTAGCTGAGGAAACAGGACCAAAGCTCACCAAGACCAAGCATGTATTCTTGGCTTGACCAGTTAGCAAATCTTCCTTTCTGTTGGCTTCTGCTTTAGTAAACTCGTTTGAAGAAAGCATAATCTGATAATAAGCATAAACACTGCTGTATGATACAAATACTGGTTTTGATGCTGATGATAATGTGGTCAATTATCTGTCAATTTTAGTGGTCACTGTTGCTACCTTGATGTCTATTTACTTCTCTGTTAGTCTTTTCAGGCTGGCCATCTCTGAAACATCCTTTTAACTTTTTTGTTTGAATATGTCATCATGTGTTTCCGATTTCATTCACAGAGATCCATCAAACTGATGTGGGATCAAAGGAGGCATTGCTATAAATTTAGGGATCTCTCTTTAAAATTGTTTACTGTCAAAAACCTATGACTTATTGTCAGTAACATCATGGGTGCTTGCATACTGAAAGCAAGTCCTTTAAATATTATTCATATTGTTCAATAGTGACTTCACAGAACTGGTATGATACTGACAACTAATTTTTGAGAAGAGAAATACTATAATAGTTTTGCTATAAACATTAAGGACAAAACAAACTGTTAAATTTCTGATTCTGCTCATCCAGTTAAAAATTGGTAAATGAAAGCTTCTCTACTTTGGCCCTATCTTTGTGTCTTCCCTGACCCAAATAGACTGGCCTTTCAAGGAGACATCAGCAATCATATCACACAAAACATTACGGAAAAAACACAACAGCAGCATTTTCAAGGCTAAAGGTAAAAAGTTATATGATACTTTCTTCCATGCTTACTACTTATCCAGGTTGCTTTTTACTTAAGTAATTGAATTAGGCTTTTTCTATGTATTATCTGGTATACGTTATCACACTAAGGATAACAAAGATGCTCAGTGAAGTGATTCTGATTATTTCCCATAAACATCCTGGAAGCAGATACTGATTTCAGTTCTCTCAATATGTAAGTCATTAAATAAAGGGTGGAAAAATTATCTCTGCTAGTGCAGAGCTTGATGCTTAATTCTGCTTCCATTCAGTTCTGGGAAAGTTTATGTTCTTCAGCTGGAAATGGATTGGTCTTAAAATGCTACTAAACTTAACAGTTAAAACTCTACTATGTTTCACTCTTAAAACATAATTTTATAGTGAGACTAGCTTCTCTTTAGATTTCGTTATGAAATACTTTGCCATTCAGTTGATGGACTTTATCACTCTCCCATAGTTTAAGCCAGAAGCAGAATTTAAAGGCTATTTTCTCATTTACCACCCACTGGGAAACCCATTGAACAGCATGAGAATATGGTTCTGGTTTTAGGCATTTTTTTCCTGTTATTTAGCAGTTGGGGCCCTAATAAACTCTGGAATATTTTCCACTGTTTGAACATGCCACTTCTCTCTCTCAGTTAAGCCTTTTTAAAATTCTCAGGCTTGCCAATATGTGCATCTGAAGTATCATACATCTTTATGGAGGCACATCAAAATGAATATGGATGATTTCAAACTACAGCATGCATTTGCACTACGAGACATATTTTATTTATATATATTTTCTAATCCAATAACTTTATGGGCAGTACAATGTCCATAAGCATTGACAAAGTCAAGCACCAACCCTTTAGAGCTAGAAAACTGGCAATGAAGTTTTATGTAGAGTGTCCATTTTACAGAACTGCCTAATATCGTTTAGGTGGCAAGCTGCCACTGGGTGAAACTGATTCTGCACTGCAGTTTCTTCCCTTCCCAGTTGTATACAGAGTTTTACTACTTTCCAATCAGATTTGCTTATAGTGTGAACATTAAAACAACAACCAAAAAATTACATATCCTTACCTTTTCTGCAGACAAGGAGCTGTTTAGAGCAAGATGTTCAGCAAGGGCAAAAACTGTGTTTTGGATATTTGCCTTAGTGAAACCACTCTGATATAATGCTGCTAAAGAATGGGCTCTTCCTCTCTAAGTGGTTTTGGCTAATGTGAAATTTCAAGATGGAGAACAGTCAAAAAATGTCCCTGCACTCTGTGATTGGTGTTAGATGTGTGAGGTTTAAATACTTCTTACGTTAACTCTTCTGATCTAGAATAATCTTTTTCTTTCATTTATTCAGAGTTTAGCAATGGGGCCCTGTTCTTGTCCTAGGTGCTATGACGATATAACTGTTTTAGTAGTGAACATGTCGTGAAGCACAGCTTGCAAACTAGTTTGGAGGAAGATTATGGCTAATTACAGGTATAAGTCTTTATTCAGAATCACCATTCTTTTTAGGCTGTTATCTAAGCAAGTAAATCACATCAAGATTCACCAAATCTGGGCATTCAATTCACGTTGGCAACTCTAAAAATCACTTAAATAATTTAAGTGTCTGTAATCACAGACACTTCTGAATGGCAAAGAATTTTCTTTCTTCCTGAGTAATTTTCAATAAATTTCTAAATTCAAAATATCCTTAAGTTATCTAGTCCTTCTGTTGATTGATTAGTCTATCTGCTGTATTTATAATTGGGCAAGCATATTTAAAACTAAGCATAATGCCTCACTGGTGAAGTAGGTAATAAAACCAAGATAGGTCACAAAGCTGATCAGCATTCCTCCAAAGAGGAGTGCTGCTAGAGCAGCAAATCTGGGGCTTAGCATTTCAGAATTCGTTTTGGTTCTCATCAGTCTGTGCAGGGTTGAATGACAAGTTGTGGTACTTATGGTTTGAAATTAGAACCTTCTGTGTTTCCTGTCCCCTATAAGTCTGCATCTGTGTTACTTTGCTTATCATTTTTGCAAAATGCAGGTAAAATTTGGGGGAAAGCATGGAATGTATACTATATTCTTAGTTGCTCTAAGTTTCCATGACATTTTATAACGATGTGAAATGGATTTATATTTAATGTCTAATTAATACCTACTTGGAATCTCTTCTTCAGAAATAAGACTTTTCCAAAATAAGGTTGAAAAAACCTGATTCATCTCAGATAGACATATTGTACTGTCTTATAGTTTGTGGCATGATAGATTTTTGCCAGGTACAGAATGAACTCATTGCATTTGGATTTCACTGTGAAGTGAGGGTGCTTGGCTTCTAGAAAGTGTTCGTTACTTTCTTTTGAATCAGGCTTTTGACTGCTGACACTTTCTCCCATGAAAGTTAAGAAAATTCCCTTCCTAAGTGGAAAGATTCCTCTCCCTTCATGCTTAGGGGCATCAATCTACCACTTAGGGTGAACTAACAGTCACTTTCAGCTGCCTCTTGGGCAGTTTGGAATAATTTTCTTGTCTCTGTTTTTAAAACTGTAGATTATTCTCTGCCCCTCCCAGTTAAGTAGTTTACTGAACTTTGCTGTCTTCTGCAGGCAAACCAACTATTTTAGTTGGTTTGTATGGTAATTGAAGATTTACCTTTTATACTTGGACTGTGGTCTGTTGGATTTCTAGATGTCTAAGAGCTGTGGGGACCAAATGTGAGATTCCTGAGAAACACCTGCAGTATATATGTGGAGTAATCCTTTATCTTATGCACAGGAAATAGAGTTTTAATGTACATATGATATTGCTGGATGCATCCTGCGTTGTGCACTTTGCTATGAATAAACTGCCAATGAAGGCTTGTTTGCACGCTGAGGACCTACCATTTTTTGGCAGTATTAACCTGCATTTCATATTGAAATTCATAATAGACTTGAGTGTATGGCTCTGGCTACAGAAAGGAATTGGAAGCATATTCCTCTTTGGTTATATTTTCTCTGGATCAATTGACATTTGTCATATTTCCATGTAAGAATTTGCAAAAGAATAATTTGAGGTACCAGTTCTTAAATGGAATGATTTTAGAATAGAAAAATGAATGATTCTGTCTTCAGCCAGGGTACGTTACACACTCCAAATATTATGTAGGTGATAAAGCTTGGTGAATACATGATCTCTGCAAGAAAAATGTATGGCAGTTTGATAAATGGCGTGTGTGGAAAACACTAAGTGACCGATGTCTGTATGTATTTACTGTGCTATAGTATTGCCAGTCCCAGACATTTCAAATATATAAATTGTTTCTCAATATCAAACTTAATGTTTTTTCCTTTTTTTTCTGCTGCTGACCTATGCAAACATTGCAGAAAGGAGATTATTGGTCTTACTCTATTCCTGTGAATATTTGCCCAGAGACATGTGGAATCACCAACCTTGGAGGTATTCAGAACGTGGATAAGCAGAGCCCTTCTAACCTGATCTAGTTTTGAAGGTGGACCAGATGAGTGTCACAGAGACCTTCGAGCCTTGAATATTCCATGATTAAATGATTCTATCAAAGTATGTTGAAAATCTTCATGAAGTACCAATCCATAACTCCATCCTGCAATATTCAATTTACCTGTTCTCTTTAGAATTCTAATTTTAGGGAACCTAATTTTAAAATACTCTGGGGCATTTTATAATTGAGGGGAAAAAATTAAACTCTGAACCTATCAGTTCCTTCAGGGAAATCAGAAACAGTAATTAGTTGTGCTGTAATTTCATCACTATACCCCTAGTTTTCCAAACATAACATATGAGAGTCTTACTTAACAGTTAAGTCAGATTTGTTAGGTTTGTTAAGTTTTACAATTTTAGTGCCATTCTAGTGATACTTTGATTTGCTACTTTTAGACACAGCTTCTGTGTCTAAACAACAAGATTGGTGATTCCACATTTTCCTGGCAAATATTCACGGAAATATAGTAAGACCAATGTGAGCGTGACTCCCTAGTTTTACATAGAAATGGCCAGCCTTGCCTGATCCTACAAGCTGCCTGCAAAGTGTTGTTGGAGACAGCATGACTCGTAACACCGAGAGGAGTGTTTTGAGCCAGATCACATGTGGATCTTTATGATTCCCACCACTTCATACTGGGATGGCGGGATACATGTGTACCAGGATAACTCTTTAGCTTTTGACTAAAGAGTCACTACTAACTGCTGTTTTTCATAGCTCCTATTTTCTTTACCAAGAATCAAATCTGTGCCAGCAGAGTTGTCTAATAATGGTACAACTTTGGTGTGGGAGTGTAGTACGTAAACTATTCAAGAGCTGTACGGCCTCAGGTGCCTTGCAGTCAAATCAGCTGCTTCTGAGGAATGTCAGGGATTAATTTTGAATTTATAGGGTGCTGCATGAGCTCATGAGCTTCAGTGCAGTATGGAGTTACCACTGATAGTTATAACAGAAAGTTGTTGCTATTGTTTATACGGGTGAGTTATCACCCAAATGATTGTCTCCATTTTCAAAAGTCTGAATTTAGTTTACTGGTCTAGGTCAGGGATCTCAAAGCTACAAGAATGGATTTTTGGCTCTCTAATATTTGAGAAGCTTGTGCAGGCTGAAGTAATTGTTTAAATTAAAGGTCTCATTGCTTTAAATGGAAAGAAAACAAAAATACATAGGATAAAGTTTTGGCTTCATTAAAATCAATTGCAATTTTCTATTATTTGTTTCTAGATATTTTTTTTTAAAGATTTTTTCTGTAATACTGGAGTAAAACACAGTCCTGAGGCATAAAATCTAGTCTCCAGGCTTTTACCTTTAGGGTAAAGGACAGTTAAAAAACAAAGCCAAGGATAATCAAAGGTAGGACTTTGTGAGTTTTAAAAGGGAAAGAGGCATTTATTGAGAAGCAAGGACCATAATAATCAACAGGCCAGTTTCCTTCCAAGTCCAGTGACCTTTAGAGCCAGCTTTATTTTCAATATAAAGAGTGTATGTTATGTGTAGATGAGGATTTCAGGAATACACTTTGAATAATATCCTAAGCCCCCTTTCTCCAAAAAGCATTAAGCACCAGGTATTAAGAAGAAAACATGTTTTTAAAATGGAAAAACCCTTCACAGACAGGTATATCTCAAAAGAAATTCCATTATGACCTGGAAAAGGATTAGCAATTATTTATAGATCTGAAAGTGTCTGAGGCAGTTCTGAGATTACTGTTTTTGTAATGCTGTTATTAGAAATGACTTTGTAGAAAGAAAACTCTTTTGAAATATGAATATGAGAAAGACAAAAATAAAAGCAGTTGAGGCATATTTTTGGTTTTCCACCTGTCACATTTTGAGCCGCCCTGCAGCAATATGTACATATAGGTAAAATAGTTCATGAGACGATGCTTGTGAATTTTAATGATGGCTTCGGGGTTTTTGTGACCTATCAGCTCTGGAAATAATACTACTGGTTTGTAAAAAATTTCAGTAAAAATCATATGACAATAATAATGAAGGCCTATCTGTAGAAAGAGAAAACTGATTAAAGACATATGAAATGTTAAGCACTGACCTTGGTAAAACTAAGAATTTTGGCCCCAGATCAAGAGATATTCAGTGATTCAAAGCTATAACTGTTGGACAAATATAGTGTATTTTACAACTGTAATTTGAAAACAGCATGTGGCAGATTGGCATAGTTTATGCCAAAGTGTATTTTTATTGCATAACTCGCTACTGTTTCAAGTGGGAGCCAAGAACATAACCTCAGTAGGTACTACTGAAAATCCAAGTAGTTCTCTATTAATTGTCTTAGGTACATAAGTAGCTTTGAAACTATGACCCATTAGATGCCATTGTCTTGTGACCAAGAAAAAGCTATTTTCTTTTGGAGGGTGAGTGCATATGTGCATGTTAAAGACAAAAATGAATGAGAAGGTTGGAGATTCTCTTAGGAGAGAATTTCCTCCCAAAAAAGTTCATGGGAGGCGTTTGGGTGATTTCCGAGTTGTGTGTGGGTTTTTTTGGTTGTTGGAGTTTTTTGGGTTTTTTGTTTTGTTTTGTTTTTCCCTCTAAAGGAACAAACAGAATAGAGCTGTCCATTTTGAAAGAAAAGATGTGACATGACAGACAATGAATTTCATGTATTTATTGTTAGGAAAGTGCTTGTCTTCAGAGAAAGAACTGATGCCAAGAGTATTTCGAAGTCAGTCCTAGATTACTACTGGCATTAGATGAAAGTGTGAAATGGATGACCCTGCCCTCCTGGATCAATGGCAAAGTGTCAAATAACTACCGTGCAATGATGTTGCTCTTTAAAATCCTCATCCGTATTCTTTTCTGCAAAAGGAGATTTCTCTCAATCAGCTATTGTATTGGGCCTTATAAATCCTTCAGAGCTGTCCTTAGTTTGTGTGATCTTGAAAATTAACCAGCACAGTGAGAGATTGGCTGTGAAGCAACTAAAGTTCGTCTTGAACTCAGCTGAATAGTCAGATATTTTCTTTGCCAGTCACTGAAGTCCTTAGGTAGTGGCCTGAAAAAACAGTCTCATGGGCAAATATATAACCTTTCTTAGTAATCAAAGGTATGAAAAAGGACTTTGCTAATCAGAGGTGTAACAAATCTCTTCATAATATACTGTGCACCGCTGTCAACAAGCAGCTGCAGCTCATTACATTGGTGTATTCGTTCATGCCTCTGCAGCACGTTTTCAAACAAAATCTAGTCAATTATCGTAGATAGATTTATTGTGAATATGTGAAATATTCAACAAAATATTATTCTCTCAGATGTGTGAACAGACTTTAATTGACTTCAAAATCTGTATTTGTGTCAGCAGAAAAGAATGATGAGGGATACTTTGCTTATGGAATGTTATCTATTTAACATATTGTTATTAATAATAGAGTATCTTTGTGAACATAGTGATTTAAAAATCATGTTTCAGATATTTAATGGGAACAAAATACAACCTTGATTTTATGACAGCAGTCACTTTTAGAAGTAGAATGTTTCCATAAAAATGGGACTTAATATGGCACTTTTGAAAGGACTGATGTATAGTAGAAATCTATCTGTACATATTTCTCTCTAGAATAAGTGCTTTAATTCACACGTTCAGGAAAATGTGGGAAGTTAATGGCACAATTTAGAATTGAACCTACATTCAGGCCAATGTATTATTTAGTGACCCATTGTTTTCTCCAGTAGGTGACTAAGTCTCATTCTGTTCTGTTTTTTTTAAATTTCTTACTGTAATACTTTCCAGGCTTTTAACACCTGATCCATATCATTAACCTGACAGCTTCTTGAAGCTTGTTTGATGAATTTGAGGATAGAAGAGGTCTGATGATCAGTCACAGATGGTCAACCTTGTCCTCTTTTACCAGTAGTACTCTTCAACACGATTTAATGAATGGAGTCTTCTACTTTGAGCAGTAGTTGATCAGTGCAATCTTATAAAAGTTTGCATACAATTTGCAAACATGAAGACGATATGAAGAAAGGAACAGAAGACATAGGTTGTAGTTATGGAATAAAAAAACTCCAGTGCTGGCTGTTGGAAGGTGATTAAGGTTATGCTTCAAGCAGCATTTTCTTGTTAAATTCATTCTTTTGCCACATTATAAAATGCAGTGAAGGCAACAGTGAATTGGAGAGTTTAAATAAATCTGAAATGTGGGTTGTTTATATTCAAATTCCTTTAATGCTTTCTTTTTCTTTCTCTTGTTTTAATTTTATAAATGTTCAGAATCTGCCTCAGATTTAAATAAATAAATAAATAAGTATATGAAATATTCTGTATTCCTGAAAAGTTAAATTAATAAGAATTTATTGTCAAATACTAGTGAAAACAGTGAAGTTAGATGGCTTATATGGTTGCATTTTGCTGGTAGATCTGTTCCTATCTTCTTCGTTAGAGTTCGGCAGGCATCCCCTGTTAGAATCACAGAATCATCAAGATTGGAAAAGACATCTAAGATCATCTAGTCTTCAGTGTCCTTCTTGTAGTGAGGGGCCCAAAACTGAACACAGTATTTGAGGTGCGGCCTCACCAGTGCCGAGTACAGGGGCACGATCGCTTCCCTACTCCTGCTGGCCACACTATTCCTGATACAAGCCAGGATGCTCTTGGCCTCCTTGGCCACCTGAGCACACTGCTGGCTCATATTCAGCCGGCTGTCAACCAGCAGCCCCAGGTCCTTTTCTGTTGAGCAGCTTTGCAGCCACTCTTCCTCAAGCCTATAGCGTTGCATGGGGTTGTTGTGACCCAAGTGCAGGACCCAGCACTTGGCTGTGTTAAACTTCATACAATTGCCCTCAGCCCAACTACTGTTGCACAATAGTAGCTCTTCTCTCTGAAGCTATAATAACAATAGGTTACTTGGTGGTGGAAATAGGTTACTTATCAACAGAGTGATTAGTGTTGGAAGAATTGTAGTAACCATATTCCTCAGAGAAGACATGGATGCCAGAGATAATATTGGTTATCTCATGTATCCTGAATGAAGGAGTAATCAATAGGACAAGGCTAAAAGATAACATTCTGGAAGTCATTTAATAACAGGGTTTGGGGAGGTGTGTGTTAATTGTACCACAGTTGTACCACTGTCATTCAACATACCAGTATGGAACAATTGAAACATAACAATGCAGATTTTCATGCTTTCCTCTTTGGGACTTTTTTTTTTTTTTTTCCTGTTTTCCTTAGCTTTTTGCCTTTCTTCAAATATACTGAAAATGTCCTTTCCAGTACTTGGTGTGTTTTCTCCAAAAATTTATGTAGTTATGTACTTCAAAGATTCCTTTTTTTCCAGTTCACACTTGCTGTCTAGAATCCAGTGAAACATTCTGAGTTATTAAGACTTAATTTTCTGATCTTCTTTCTATTATCACTCATCTTAGCAAAGCAGAGAGCTCACTGCTGTGGCCTTAGGCTAAGTCTAATGCAGATACTGCATGTGAAAGTCTATTGTAAATATGAATGTTTTTAAGAACCTGAAGGAATAAACTGGGAAGCCATTGAGCCCTTAATTTTGAGTTACCATGTAGTATATATTGTTTCCTACCACCAAGTAATGAAACAGTTCTATGGTGCCCAAGACTTGAGAAATGTTTATTCATTTCAATTCTCCATGCCTTGGGGGTCCTCATTCTAAGCAGCTTCTCAGTGCAGCAGCAACTGAATTCTGGACAAAACTGAAGCGCAATTTATGTGGGCTTAAGTGTTTTTAATGGTAAAGTTCTGTGAGCCTCATTGTTCTCTTCAGATGCAGCAAAATCAATTAAGTATCACCATGTACAATTCACTGGAGTGGACTGCTTCAATATACACCAGAAAGTATATTTTCTCAGTCTCATTTCTTTTCTGTGAAAGGCCTGTCTAGCTGTAGGCATTTTTCATATCTTTTCAATGGAATTGCATTCATCAATGATGCAAGATCAAGAAATCAATATATCAGTGTACAGCTGGGCTAAATATTGTAAATTATCCATTAAGTTGTACCAATATCTATTTTAACAAAGAGAAAAAGACATCTTTGAACAAAAATAAATTTTGTCTTTTACCCAGTTTATAACTTTGCACCTCTCATGAAAAATCAGGCCATAATAAAAGGTTGAAAAACCTCTATCTCCAACTGCCAGGAGAAGAAAGGTATTTTTTTTTCTCAGTCTAGTTTAATTTGTTGGCTAATATCCAACAGTGAAAAGGGCTTGAACATTTTATTACTGATCTCTCGGTTTGGGAAATCTGTACCGGCCCTTTAATGTTTTTATAGTGTGTGACAAAACTAATCTACATAATTACTTTTATATTGGTACATTAAGTATGGATGGAGCTGATGATCTATATTCCATTGAGTTGGAGTGAGGCACTTTAGGATATTTTCAACTTCCACTGAAAACAGAGACAGTATTTTCATGGACTTTACTGGGAGTTTAGTATAAATATTTAGGCTTAGTGTACTTTTAATTATAGTTATCCTGACATTTGCATTTTTGGGAGGTTAGCTATTCCTAAAGTGATTTATTTATTGGTAAAGAAGATTGTGAAAAGATTTCTGCTTTCCAAGTGATCAACTAAGGTAATCTCTCTCTCAGAAATGCATTATAAGGATTTTATATAGCTGTATCTGTTGTTGCAAGAATTAGGAGGGCACAGACTCAGGAACTGAACAAGCTTATAGTAAATATCTTAAGTAGAAATCAAACCCTCATGTTAACTATAAGAACAAATAATATCTAGAGCATCATCACATGGGCATGGACAAGGCAGGACAGGCTACTAACCAAAACTGGTCTCAAACTGTTTGAGTGCTTTGAAAGTTGTTTAAATAACATTTTCTGGTGTTTGGTGTTGTGTTGGTTTTTTGGGGTTTTTTTTTGTGGTAGAGATATGCAGGATTTTGAACTAAAATTAAGATTAAAGATTAAAATGCTTCTTTGTGCCATTGTGTTTTTTTTCTCTAAGTGAAAAATTTACCAAATACATTTCAACTTATTTTAGTCTGTTTTTTAATGTAAAGTAATACCCTTAATTCCCATATGCTTTTTCTTTCTGCTTTTCATCTGGACATTACAGTCCTTTTCACAGAATTCTAAACAAAATGGACTCTTACTTTAATGGAATTAGTTTAATGAAAAAATGGAGGATTACCAGAAAAAAACCACATACTTAATTTTATTAATGTCCTATTTAAATTTTTTGAAACATAACTTAATTAACATGTAACTAAACTAAGTAAAGATGTACTTATTCTTGTTAGAGACTGCTGACAACAATAATATCCATCTGTAATATTTTTTTCTCCCTGCTGCCTGCCAAAGCTATAGCTGAATAAAAGAAATACTTCCTTCTATGAAAGAAAGGATACTTAAGAGAGTATTTAACTTATTAATTTGTTTAATTTGTTGTTTAAGAGTAACCTCTAAATGTTCATCGAACTTGCTTTACAATAGCCATCCTATTTCAGATTCAAGGTAAGTGTCTTAGCCCTTTTTTTTTTTTTTAATGTGTCTTCAACTACTGTAGCAAATTTTGTCACTAATTTTCAAGGCCTTTTTTTGCCACAGAACTGGATAGGATGACATATCTCTGAAATACTCAGTGCCATTAACTCATTAAGCTCATTAATTTCAGGGAAATTTAGTTGGTACCACTAATCTGAAAGTAGAATAGCATACAGAATGCATGAATCTGTAGAGACAAGAGGAGAGACATGGACATTTTTTATGTTTTCCTATAAGTAAACTTCCTCATACAACTAAGAATGAGTAAAATGATGAAAGAAAAGGAGCATTTTATGAAGCTGAAAAAAAGGCAATGAAGTCTTTTAAGCACGTTCTAAGAAAAGTGGAAAAAAAACGCTGGAAAAAAACAGAAATAGGAAGACCAAAGATTGCTTTAAAGAAAGAGTGGCTAGGAGGTTAAAGCAGAAGAGAAAACCTCTATTTAGAAGACAAACAATTTCAAGAAAAAGAGATTAAATTTTGAGGCTTACGTTTCTAAAATATTGGCTAAAACCAAAAATACATTTTGGTAACTTAGAATATGTATTTTCCAGATACAATTTTATATATTAGATAGTCTGTAAAAATACCAATGGCTATATTCTTTTAGGTGTTCCAAGATTTTCAGATGCTCTCAAGCAGTTTCAGGAGGTAGAATAAATATAAATCATTTCTTGTTTTGGAGTCAGGAGCCTAGTCCCTATTAAATTATATCTACATCATCAAAAATATTCCAGCTCTTTAGGGTGTTGAAAACCTATTAAAGAGATGCACATCCACCTCTTTTCATGAGGTTTTAAGTCTCCCATCAAAGAAAAGTCAACTTACCTTTATGATCTCTATGGGAAAAGTCGTAGGAAATGTTCATAAAAACTTGCCAGGAGAAGATCTCTTTCCTGAGTAGCTTCTGATCAATG
>VZTL01066681.1:5921-18151 GCA_013400535.1 Scopus umbretta | reverse complement strand
AAATGAGCCCAGAAAAAAAATCTTAAATTTTAAGATTTGGGAGAGCTCACGGATTTGATTCTTGGTGCCTAAGGATCTACCAAAATACGTTTCCTGAAGTGATTTTCTTTCTATTCCCTACGTTACTTCCAACACTGTAACTGGCTGAGTAGACGACTTTTGCTCTCTCCTCGTTCTTTGCTCCGTTGCACCAAACGGCGACCGCTGTATCTTTACGACACTCGGTGATGTGAGCAGCTATCCACTAGGGGATAAGCTAAGACCACTACAAACAGGACAGCACTCCCTTTTGGAAGGACAGGACACTAGTACAGGCCGGACCCTGCAAAATGGCAACGTCAATGGAACTGGAACTAGACTTACACAACTGACAGTCTAAGCAAAGGCATGTATTGCCAAATGCACGCACTTGCATCTCGTGTGAAAACCAACCAGCACTACCAAACAGGGCCAAAACTTGGTGCAACCCCATGTTCACAAAACACCAAGGACCCTGTTAAAATCCTTCAAACTTCAGTGTGCTCTTTGTCAGCCCAGGTTTTGCTGTTGCTCAGCTAACGTGTAGTGATGCGTGTGGTAGTGAAAAATGGGCTGCTTTTGCCTTGTTAAGAATGGAAAGTATTAGGCGAAAGGAGTTGAAAATATTTGAGAGGCCTCCTTCCCTGTGGAACTTTTAGCTTAGACGTGCACCTTCAGAAAAGCAGCCCACGCTCTAAATTCTGATCTATCCTCTGCCAATAAAATCTCCCCGTAACTGTGTCGAAGTTTGGTATCAGGTTCCAAAACCTAACTGAAAACACAGATCTCTGTTAGAACGGGGGAACGGCGTACGTTTACCGGTGTTCGTAACCTTTCCCAGGCTAGGTGTGAATGCATTTCCACCACGCGTGGTGAAGGATGTGAGTGAAAGAAGAAAAACTCCAGGCTTCCCTGCTCTTCAGGTTCAGTGATGCAGCGCCAGCCCGGCGCTGTGGCGGCTATTCCTGCAGCTTTGGGAACATCTGACAGGCTGGGAGCAGGTGCAGTGACCGCGCTGCGTGGGGCTACTGATTCATCCCTGCGTAGAAGCTGAAGGGACAGGGCATGCGCTGTGCAGATACTTCCATGAGGCTGGGGAACCTGCCCCTTGGCCCAGCCCACTCCTTTTAAAGATGGATTGGAAATGCGGATACCATACCAAAAGAAATCGTGGCATCCTGTGTGGCATCTTTAGAAATGAAAGATTTAATGTCCTCAAAAGCTGTCAAGCTATCCCAACACACAGAAGTCTGTATTTCGGTCTCTTAAAAAAAATTAATTGGGAAAATACTGGGAGGCTGAAGAATTCCATTTCATATTCCTAACTCGCGTGTAAATTAGAAACGTCTCCATGGAAAACTCTGCAGCTAAAAAAGCATGTATAACCAGAGTGGGCAAAAAAAAAAATTAAAAAAATGGGCTGTAGCTATAGACAGCATACTAACTATCATTTTGTTCAAGCTATTGCTTCTGCTGCTAGTTCATGCAAGGAGCTGAGTTCAGTTACACCATGAGAAAGGGTGGAGCTTCCTGTCTCATCTGATACTCCATCGGGTGTGAAAATTAAGCAGCTTTCTCATTAGGGGCACAAACCACAAGACCAGACGCCGGTCTGATATAAGCATGGAGAAACCCCAGAGAGAGACTACTTGGGTTCAAAATGTGTCAGACATCAGAAGATAAAAATATACTAAGAGAGCAAAAAGCTGGTAGTGAGCACATTTTACCACTAGCATCAAATGCCCACGTTGGCGTTCAGGGCTAAAGCTGCAATCCGGTCCGTGCTGCAGTAGTACAGCACCACACGCTCAGCTGGTCTGTACTTGGGGTCCACTGGGTCAGCAGGGTCTTCCCACTAACTTAGCAAGCCTGTGAGTAACAATCATCTGGTTGTTATATATGTATTTTTTTCCTTTTAAAAAACTGTCATCTGACCATCCCAGCTCACATTTACTCATTTGCTCCAAGGGAATCTGGAATTTAGGCAAACACCTAAACCATCAACTGTCCTACGGAGAGCAGTAAAGGTGCAAGACCCTACTGGCAATGAACACGTCTGCACCACAGGCCATGGAAATTCTGAAAGACTAGCCTAACACCTCTTCACAATAAAACTTTCCTCCTTAGGTAAACTGGATAGGAAAGATAATTTTGTAGAGGGGACGAGGGTGGAACACACAAACAGGAAAGGGCTTGTCACTCCAAGTTTTGCTACTGATGGATTTGTAAGATCCTAAACAAATCATTTCCACTACACTGCCTTAGGAAACTAACACTAATTCTGTTCTACTTCAAAAGATGTGTCAAGAATAAAACCCTCCGACACTACAGATATACCAGTAGAAATGTTACAGAAGTGCCTGAAGATTTTTCACCCATTTCAATTCAGGGATACCAAAAGTTTTCCAGAGCAGGGAAGAGCCATCTCTAGCAAGTTCATGCCAGCCAGTAACAGGCGTGTTTTTCTTACCTACTTTATACAGACCCATCCATTGGGTCCTTGCTGGGTTACAAGAAATAGACTGGACAGGTACACATCTTATTGGGAAAACTCAGCATAATTTTAACATACTCGGGGAAGTCAAGGACCAAGCGGGAGTTTAGTCAACAATCTTTCTCACCCTTCTAACGTGTTCCTCTATCTGAGAATTTAGGCAGGATGGATGGCATTTTCAAAAGCTCCTAAGCTGTATCAGAGCAAAAGCACATTAAAAGCCAGGAGGAGTCATGCTACTGAGATACTCTATTTATTCTCCAGGTTTTGCCAAGCTTATTTCACCAACACTAGCTTGATCTTAAGAATAAACTTATCCAATAGCCAAAAAAACCATATACACAGTGAAAAAGATGGATTGAAACTACCTTTTCAGGCAACTGCACTGCATTCGGTTATGGCATCTGCAAGTGAAGCATATGAGAACGCTGCTAGTGCTTCTTATTTTACTTGGCAACTTAGCTGTTAACCATTACTGGGACAAAGCTTTTAGTACTTCAATAATGTCTCCTTGCAGGAAAGGCACTACCAAAAGTGAAATGTTGGGAGTCAAAGCACAGCAAGGGAACAAAAAAATCGTAGAGATTATTACTCTCATTACCTGTGCAACTATTCAATAAAATAGACTAACTATGAGAGGCTCTGAAAGCATCTTTCTACAGGAATTGATGGCTTACTCGGTGATGAAAAGCAGATCTAACCAACTACCCCCAATCTCTGTATTTCATGCTACTAGTAATGCCTGAAGAACCCTAGGAGAAAAACTCCAGAAAACATTTGCACAGATCGTTGCTGAGAAATCCAAGTGTATGAGTTCTGTTCCTACTCCATGAAGAGCCCATTGAGTAATACAAGTGGGAACTGAAAAACTTCTAGGTTCTATTCTAAATGGCTTTACTTGTTCACTTGCGTTGACTATGGACCAGTTACTTAAACTCAGCTGACCTGTAGATATAAAATGGGTAATATGATTGACCCATTTTAAAGGGTGCTACGACGTTTATCTTCTACTTTTACTTGGAAGAAAAGGATGCAAAGTCTTATTTTAAGCACAATGAAGTCATGGGACCGTGTGGTAACTCTTCCTCTAGTGGTACCCATGTAATTTTTTTCTTCAGAGCCCTACAACCGGTTCAGGCTCCTGCTGGCACCATGATGGTATTACGCTGCACGGCCTTGTAAAATGGCATTTCAGAAGAAACGTACCTTTACCAGTCACACGTATTCAAAGCTACTTCCGGAGGTTACCGAGACCACAATTCCTGAACTCGGGAACTGAGCTCAGAATTCTCCACAGGGTGCTTTTACGAACCGCAGGCCTGAGACTATCTAAGAATAGGCTGAACCACATGAGAACGGAGCGCGCTCTGTGCTTCTCTGGTTGTCTTAAGACTTCTTTCAGACTTCTAGTTAAAAATCAAACTGAAAAACGCAAGATGAGAGGTATCTTCAATGTGGGAAAAAGGGCCCTTTATCTGCACCCTCTAAGCCTTCACCAGCACATCAACTGATGGGATAGAACACTTGCTTCCTAAAGCCCCTTTGTGACGTGGTCCAGAAATGATTAATAAGGTATTAGAGGTCTTTATAAGGACTGCACTTTCACATGGATTAAAAAAATAAATATATTCAGCTACAGATTGAAAGTTGAAAGCTATGAAGGGTTGTCTCAATAATAAAAAAAGCTAAAAATAATGCTGTTCTACAGAGCTGTAAGAAGCTTTACTGCTTGTCTACTGTATATATTTAAAAGAGAAAAAACCTACCACATTGCAGTGTGAGTTCTAGGGAGCGTATGTAGCGTTTGCTTTATTTTTCTTTTTTACAATTTTGGTTTCATTGGGCAGGAGTCCAGACTTGCCATCTTCCCATTTTTCACTGCTCTGGTGGAAGCATAAGTACTCATTTTACCCTGCCATTTTGGGACGTGTGATTACGGGAAGTATTTGCTTTCTATTCTTGCCTTCACAGCACACATGCTGGCTGCCAGTGTGTCCCCCAAGTCTGACCTGTGGGGAATCTTCACAAACCACAGTTGAGAGCGCTTCGGAGAGTGCCTGTTATGCACAGGCATAAAAACGAGCTGTGAAAAAAAACCCTTCACTGGAACTAACCTGCTCTCCCTTCCTATTGATGAGCATGCAAGGACTCACTTTGTCTCTCCCTGAGAGGGGATCTTCTGGTTGTGCAAAGGCCTAATTTTATGTCACTGACAGCAATGTACATGCAACTTCCCAGCTAGTCTGAAAGAACGCTATGCCTTAGTCTTACGGTAGTATAGGAAGCTCATCTTAAAAAATTGGGAACTGACTTTCTCACACCTGTGCAAAAATCTTTAGCTTCTATGGAATCACACCCAGAATTTACAACAGAAGTGGAAAGGGACTGGACTATTTTATTTCAGACACTGTCTCAGTCTAAAGGAAATTCCTAGAGTACCCTTTGATGAATTCATTTTGTAAAGGCAAATTTAAATTATTTTCTAGAACACTCTACATAGCCCCCAGCGTAAGTCATCATCCATTTTCAAAGCTTCTTGGCTAGCATAAAAGAAAGAAAAAAAAAATTCTCTCCTCTCAACACTTCTTTCTTTTTATTCTTTTAGCACAAAAGTGAGGCCCGATGACATCGGATGATTGCACTTATCCTAAGGAGCAAACAGCACTTCTAGTAAGTTGTGGTATAGCAAAACCAGGAACAGCCTCCCAGGTAAACCCCAGATCCAGAAACTTGATTTTGAAATGGAGGGAAGAAATGCAAATAATCTCACCACTTTTCTGTTTCACAAAGGTTGGTAAGCCTTCTGGGATTCTTCTGGGCCACTGAAGACTTTACTGCATCTTGCTAACTTTTTCCTGAGTTCAGTATTAGTGAAGCTTGGTTAACATGAAGATGCAGCTAGTGCTGCAAAATACAATAAATGCTCAGCCAGTTCAACTAGCTGTTTAATCCCTGATCTCAACAATTACTCTTTTATTTCACTGTTCTGGTTGTAAATCTATCCTGTAAAATTACTCTTTGATATAGATCTGATCCTGTAAATCCTTAAAACTCTCCAAATCATCTACAAACGTTGACTTTCTAATAGCCATTCTTCTAGTCTCAAAAGTCTACGAATCTTTACCAGTTGCTCAACAAAATCAGTATTTCCCATTCAAAGTGATTCTGCTTCTAGTTGAAATCTTTCTGCTATGGGCAAGCATAAGAAGCACAAAACCATCGTGGTATGATACCCACTGCACAGATGGGAAAACTGAAATCAGCCAGAAACAAAGTAAAAGCCACGTAGGAATGTGGCTGTCAGCTACCTCCATGTCAGTGTAAAGTCCCTCAAATAAAGCATCCCCGATTTGTTCCGTTTTTCTTTCAAAGAGACATCTGAAAAGGTAGCTGATTATTTGTTACACGATGTACTTGCGTTTTACCTCTTGGCTGATGCAACTGGAAGCCGCGCTTCCATTGGCTAAGAGTCTGTTTTGCCCTTCCAGTGGAAACTAAAAGTTACGGCTTGAAAAGAATTCCCTGACCTGCGGTTTAAAACAAAACAAAACAAAAAAGTTCAACTCGCACTTCCCGCTGGTTGAGCAGAGCCAGTGATCGAGACCAGTATAAACCAGGTCAGAGGGGCGAAGAAGAAAGAATGGCCCCTTTTCCTCGGGTCGCTTTTATTGGCAACAGCTGCCTGGGAACTCTCCGATGCACCGTCAACACGAGGGGAAGGAGAGCGCAACTGCCCGAGGAGAACAAGTGAAGCGGGCACACGCGCCTGCACACACACACGCACGGGTGTTCCAGGGAAAGAGAAAGCAGGTTTGGCAGCTGGAAGGCACTAAGGGCTCGGCTCCCGTTGTAACTGAAGCTGAGGGAAGTTATGCCACCAGATTCATCACAGAAAATCAAAATTTCCTCTGTGAACAGATTTGAGTTGCCCAATCTTTGCTGAATTGTTTGCGGGGTCACGGTTCTGGTAATTAAAAAGCTGTTTGTGCACTAAATTTTCTCCTCCCGTTTTCTTTGAAATGAAACCAGGCTCTCTTGCTGTAACTGCACTTAAGTTCCAGCTTCACACTCTCTCCAAGGCATCAGCTCCTGTACCGAGGAGACACGTCCACTCTGCCAGCCAAGAATCTCATTTTAGCTTCAAATGTTACATAAAAGGACAAGTATTCTCCTTACGATTTCCACTAATATCAGCTCTCTACCAGGCACGGTGTTCTTCCCCAAGTACCAACTAATGCATAATGAACTTCAGCAACCAGACAGTTTATGAAGCCAGGAAAGGGGAGAGGGGGCTCTAAATTGATGGAACACAGATGGGCTTTTGGTGCTCTTTTGTCAAACTCTCCTGCAGTGCCTGGGCGGGCAGCTGCCAAGCCCTAGACTGCCCTGGTTTGGGTTCTTTCCCACCTCTTGTGCCTGCAGAGCTCCCTAGGGCACAGAATCTGCTCCTGATCCAACACAGCAATACAACTAAAAAGCTATCAGCACCCTACCTTTTTTTTTTTTTAATTACAAGGACAGGCATTTGTTAACAGAGACCTTTTTGCTCTTCAGAACTTCTTCCACTTGGAAGAAGTGACTTTCACCTCTCTGGCATCTTTCCCAAGCACAAGCCATACTCACAGGTTTCACGACTATTAGGGTGACACATTTTTTTACCACTGCAGTTACAAAGTCCCATCCTGCTCGAATCTGGTGTCTTCACAACATACTTGGTTTCTGCCAGACAAGTCCAAGTACTGTGCATGTCGGAAGCCACGACACCTCCAGTGCAGTTAACAATCGCAGCGGTGAGCTGTCAGGGCACCTGTCTCCCATCTACAGTCTTCTGTGCCAAAACTTCATTAGGCCCTGCGATGTTAATCCAACACCCTACTACTCTTATGGCAGTGCACATCAGGTAAAAATACGGTCAAGATCATATGGATCAACTTTATGGATAGTTACCAGATCTATGGTTTCTTGAACAATTTTGTATATTGAATTGGATATGCATTTTTAAAGACAAAGCTCAAAGGTCTGTGTTTAATTTTAAATCAGAGTCATTATGGGAGGAAAAGAAAATAGCATATAAAATAGTGAAGTCAATAAGCAGTGTATATTTAACAATCTCTCAAAATTAAGTTGAAAAATAAGGCCTTCGGTCCTCGCCCCACTCTTCCTCTCAACACCTAATCTGGTATTTGTGGCAGGTTGGTTTTCTTTCAAGACCTTTGCCAAAAGCCTAGCACATGTGCGTAAGCATGTGACACTGAGCGGTGAGGGCAATGGAACAGTCTTTTATCAGCCTAAGGCCAGGGACAACAGTCTAAGGACATCATGATGAATTACTTCAAAGCCTGAAGAGCCAGTGGAGCATAGCAAATTCAACCCCACTTGTCTGCACTGTGAACTATACTTACCTGAATTTATTTATAGGGCTCTTTCTGACAACCTGCTCTGCATCCCCACCCTTCTACTTAATGAAAATGCATTTTATCAGATCTAGTTTGGTTGTAATTTTGGTAATCAACAATACAATAGAATAAAAACCTTATGCAACAATTAGGATCCTCAAGGCTGCAGAAAGGCGGCACTGCCCGAGGGCTCCAGTACATGTATTTTTCACTTCCATTTAATTTACTTCAGATGACTACAGGAAAGCTTGAGACTACTCTGAGAGATACGATCTGCGTGTCTCGTGACAGGACTGGGAGCCAGGCTCTTTGCTTTGAAGCCCAGGTACAACAAGGTATGGGGAAGCAATTGCCGTTAGCTCAAATGTACTCACAACGTCACCAACTGAGTATAACGCATCACCAGTGAGTCTGAATTTTCTGTTCTAACCAATGGACAATGCAGCTTTTAAACCCAAGACTGTTTTAAACATGTACGGGTGAAAGTATACTGTCAATGCATTGATCATGGATTACTAGTTACAAATCCTATTAAGGTTAAAAGACAGTGCAATGGAAAACCCCTAGTCCTAGCGAAACAAAATGGCGCAAGGCCTCGGTTATCTATCCTGTTCTAGTGGAAACTACCACCTTGAATCTTTTTATCAAAAGATGGCTACATTTTTGACTGAAGGAGAAAAGTCGTAACCATATAGTTCAGGATATTTTAGGTGCCAATAGCTTTAAGTAAGATACCGAGCAACTTTGATATCACTAAAAGGAACTTGGTTTTCCTTCATATCTTTTCAGCCAAGGCAGGCCATTTCTGTAAGAATACACTTTTTGAGGAGTAACTTCTCACCATCCATATATAGAAGACATGAAAAACCTAAATTCTTTGCTTACAAAATGTTTTGAAAGCTACAGACAGGCAGATGCTTCCTTAAGCACCCAACAACTAACGTGCTCTACAATTCTAAGAAAGCCACAAGAAGCTCGTCTACTTTAAGTAACAGTTATTACTTCTGAAACCTCCCCAGAGCTCCAAGGATAAAGGCAGACAACCAATTACAGTCTTAGACTTTCAAAGCTTATTTTGCTGCCTTGAGAAATAAGCATCACATGCTCTTTCCACCAGATGCTGAGTTAAGGGGAGGGAACGTTAAGAGGGGAGGGAGGAGAAATGAAGGAGAGGAGAGGGCCCTTTAGTTTACTCTTTCCGGCACAGCCATGCAGCAAATCAGTCCTCCTCTGTCAGAAAGGGTTTGCTTTGGAAGAACCTTTCACGGTCCAGTGAGTGACTTGTCTAAATAGAACTAATTTTAGCTAGGTCATTTACCATGCAGGAGTGATACACTTAGAAAAGGACTTTTGCTCTTCAGAAGGGCTAGTAACATTGAGAAAAGAGAAACATTTGCAACAGTTCCCCAAAAAATTAAAGTATTACGCCCTACACTGGGATGATCAACATGATCACCAATAATAAAGCAGCAGCCTTTAGCAAATTGTCTCATTCAATATACAAAATCTTGACAAAAAGCCCACCTGTTTTTTCTGTTTTCCCCAACATAAACTCACCCTTTGTCTACAGGTAAGAGATCTAAGAGGAAATGCCCACAGAATGTATGTGAATATGTATAGAGAGAGAGATACACAACATTATTTCCAAACAACTATTTCGTGTAACATCAAACGAGGCAGCAAAAGATAACTTGAAGGGAAAAATGGAAGGGGAATGGGGTGGACAGGAGGGGGAAACCTGGGATGTTACAAGACGGCTTTCTGATCTGGTATAACGTGACCGACCTTAAGCCTTTAGGGGAGAACTGGCTATGCAACGTTACAGTGCAGCGTGACTGCGCAGCCACATGGGCTGTGTCTGCTACGGCTCTATTAATAGGAGAGAAGATTAGAGAGGTTTGACGACATACAGTCCACATCTACCAGTGTAATTCCTGCTTTCTCTCCCCGCTGCATTTCTTCTCATTGCCACAGAGACTCCCAGGGCTGTCAGAATGCGAACAGCACCCCGAAAGGGCCCACTGGAGCAAACGGCCGCACGAGACAGGACCTTAACTCAGTTGAGTAATCCCCTTGAGGTATTTGCCGGCCCCAATTCATCCTCCATATCTGACACAGCATTCAAAATTTTATTTACATCTATTCAAGATTAACAGGCTTTAAACAGAGATTTAACTTTTAGTACTTAAGTGAACAGCAGAATTTAGGCCTCAGTTGGTATATGTATAATGAGTTACGTTTGTCGTGCCCAAATAATAAATATGAACACCCACTGGGCATGACATGTACTGGTTTTTTTTGCTCTTACTTCTCACTTTCTTGTTACAATGCAAGTTCTATTCCACATCCCCATTCTGTGTGTGTGTAATGTGCCTGACCCCTATAAAGATGGTCAAATAAATATCTGGTGACCTCACAAGTATGAAAATAAGCTTATTTGAAAGAAAAAGTGTATCTTCGGGGGGTTTGGCAGTAACTTTCAATTATTTTTAATTGCCTGGAAAATTAAAGTAAGAAAATAGTGTGGTATAAATGTTAGGGCACATTATTAAGCCGTTTTCATAATATCTTAGCCATAAGCTTAATAGACAAAAAGGGTTTTTTTAAGCCTCGGTCATCTGTTCAATATGAATGGACTGTCTGTTCCCATACTTCCTCAAGGGGTAACTGAACTGAAATATTCCATGATAGAAACCAGATTCAGATTGACCTGGTAGGCAACGAGAACTCCACAGAACCTTCAAAATTTGGGTTTAATTACAAACCACCATGGAGTCTGGACTGCAGCCTGAGATCAGAAATACAAAGAAAGGAGTTGAGAGAAAGTTTGGAGCTATAAACACCAACTTCCCTTCCCCTACTTTCCTTTTTTTTAAACCATGGGAAGGATTTTTTTTTCTTATTATTGTCGACAGAACTGACTTAGAAATTGCAAAGTAAGCAAGATTTCCAAGGTAACAGTCTAAGTCTGCCTTCCTTTCTCCTCACGGAATTATGCTATCACAACACTGACACTGCATCAAACACATCATGGGAATCAACACAGAATTGAAATTCAGCCCTGGTACTGTGACGGCTTCGAAGTCTCATTTTATTTTCTTCTTTTGTCTGAAACTTTGAAGCCTCAAAACCAGTTGTGAGTTGAACTTTTCTAATGAAGCTTATAACACAGTGATTGAAACACGCGACTCTGAGAAGTATTGTATGTTAAAAACCATCATGAGCAGCCTAGCCAAAACGAAGCAAGCAAAACCTTACATAAGCGTAGGCTTGTGGCCTTCCATATTCTGGGCAGAAGAGAACTGTGCTGTATTTTTGCCAAAGTTGTGGTATAAATTAGCAATAAATGCCTGACCCAAAAGTCTTGGGTCAAGGAAAAGACTGAATCAGGCCCTCACTCCATGAAAGCAAACACCGTAATATCAGTATGAGCAGAAGGAGGAAGATCAGACCTGTGCGAAGGGAACATAACTGCTCAGTAACGCAACTAGTTTCACAGGGTCTGCATTTCAATGCTGTTTTCATACATCCAGTATACAACAAATTTAAAAAAAAAAAATCATCAGGGAAAGAGATGGATGTATAGAAGAAACACAAAACTGTGACAATTAACTGGCGTAAGGACTTCCCATATTTGCAAACCACCATACACTGAAGGGTCTTGTTGCACTGAAACACCAAAAGAAAAAAATGCACAACTCAAACGTGAAAGCCAAATGTGAAACTGAACTGACCACCCACTCACTTGTGCAACCCAACATAAAACAGAGAGCCTGGACAAAGTCACAGTTCAGATGTTACTGTTATAAGGTGTCATTAGGGCTGAAGAGATGTTCCAACTAATGCTTTTTATTTATTTTATTCCCTGCTTAACCATGAGACTATAATATTGCCGATTCCAATCCCTGAATCTTTACCTATCACGTATTACAGATCTCCGTTACATTTTTCTGAGATTGGACATTAAAAAAAAAAAAAAAAGTAGAANAATTAAAAAAAAAAAAAAAAAGCAGGTTAACATGAAGGTTGAATGGAATATACCTATGCCAGCTGAAGCCCAAGACCTGCACTGGAATAGAGCAATGAAATACTACAGTGGTCACCATCCCAGCCGGACAAGGTGTATAGTTGGCTGGCTGGCTGAAAATCATTCATCTCTCTTTGCAAGACACCAACCTGGCAGAAGGAGGCCTGAGAAGGTAACGTACCATACAGAAATCAAGCAGAAGTGGACAAGATGGGTTTGGTGGAGGGATGACTCCAGACAGGGTAGATCCTTGTCTCCCCAAGGGAAAACATAACAGCCTGCTGGTATAAATGCA
>VZTL01066671.1:0-10184 GCA_013400535.1 Scopus umbretta | reverse complement strand
TCCCCATCTCCATCTTCCAGCTCTTCGGGGTGGATACCCTGGGGAGAACTGGTCTTGCTAATAAAGACTGAGGCAAAGGAGGCATTAAGTACCTCATCCTTCTCCTCATCCCTGGTGACCATGTTTCCCCCTGCATCCAACAAGGGATGGAGATCCTCCTTGGCTCCCTTTTTGCTACTAATGTATTTGCAGAAACTTTTTTAATTATCTCTCACAACAGTGGCCAGATTGAGTTCTAACCTTGACTTGGTATATAACACTGCTTAGCAACGAACTAAAACGCTAATGTGTTACCAATATTGTTCCCATGCTAAATCCAAAACCCAGCACTATACCAGCTACTAGGAAGAAAATTAACTCTTTCCCAGCTGAAACCAGGACAATAATTTTTGACATTTTACAGAAAGGATGAAATTTTCTGAGCACCTTTTCTAACTAACAAATTCAGTAGGTACATTCCGTAATGGTAGCAATGGGCATATAGTTTTGTCAATATTTATTTAAATGCTGGCTGATCTCACTGCTTCTCTTAGATCTGACTATTGCAAGAACTCTCATAAGAAATCCACATCAAGTCAGATTTTCAGCTTATTAAAGCCAATGGCAAAACACCCCAGGAGCAGCAGGGGCGGACAGCGGGGGGAAGAAAACACTCCTTAGGCCAGAGAGGTGGAGTGTGGTTATGTTTAAACACAAGTGTGGTTTAGCTAAGGTGGGAAAGTAGATGCATCTCACACTTTATGGGAGCCACAGCCAAGTTTGGCCAGTATGTACCCTTAGAGCATAGTATAGTGCTTACCCAGGGTTGCCAAATGGTCTCATGGTGTGTGTTCTCCCTCGTCCTCTCTGCGTACAGCCCTGTCTGAGCTTTAAATAACGGACAAGGAAAGTACTGCTTATTCTTCAGCCTCCAGAAAACCAAAATTTAATTTCTTGAACAATAAAACTGTCATAAAAGGTTATGGGAGAGAGAGGTGAATGTGGAAGTAGAGCTTAAAGCAGGGAGCCATAGCAACTGAACCTAAACCTGATCCAGATCTGAATACAGATTACTGTAAATCAGTGCCTGGCAGACAGGCTACACAAGTAAAAAGAGATCATGTTTATTTTAAAAATAGTCTATTAATTTGCTTTATTCTTGGAGGCCAGTTTATTATCTTTTAACTTTGGGTTAATAGCATTGCATACCCTTGTAGTTTTTTAGTTAACATACCCCCTGTACTTTGCAGACAGACTCAAGGAACAATTGCTTTAGGTTGTTTTATTTTTTAAACATTTGCAGTAATAATAATAATTCAAAAACCCCAACCCTATACGTATTTCATGAAGCCTTTTGTCTGGTATATCACAGACAGAGAGCCAGAACTGATGTAGTATAGACACAGAGGAACTGTTAAACTTAAGATTTCTAGTAGCAGGTTCAACTGAATTACATTTACATTATTTTTTATTCAGTTGCTGCCTTTCTGACCCTTGTAGCTACCAGACTTCTGAAGTGTCTTACTCCAAGACAGAATCCACGCGTCAGGACATGTGATGGCAGCAGATGTGGTAAGAAGGGGCTGCAGAATGCTAACCTGATATGTTGGGTATGTGCCGCAGGCAGGAAATGGGTGAACTCTTAAGTCCGCCACGGTAGCCCAGCTGCAGCACTATGACCCTGCAGTTACGCCATGGTGGGAGCTGGTCAGATACTGTGAGCTCATCCATAACAGAAGAGGGTAACCAGTAGTCACTAGCTTGAAGATACACAGAGAAGGAGGCTGTCACGACATGCTGTAGTTGTACAAAGTATCTTTAACTGTAAGGTGGTAGTCAGCAATATGAGTCTAGCACCGAATGCAGTATACTTGACAGGTTTGCGTTGAGTGATCTTTACAGCCTTGTCAGAGTGGATCATGCTAGGTATATTGTTTTTTTGGTGCAGTCCTGTCTGATCATTTCTACCAACACAGGTCAGAGCAAATGTAGGAGACAGGTTTCCAAGCCTGCTTCCCCAGGTTATTACATTTCTTACTTCTGTTAGCTTTCCATCTTCTCTCTGATACTCAGTGTATGTGCACTCCCTCACACACATGCAAATGTACGTACACACAGCTGCTATTAGTCATTGTTTCAGCCCATTGCCTTTGAAGTGCATTTCAGGGAAACCCCTCAAACCACTTCATGATTTAATTTGGTAGCTGCTTTTGTTACTAGTCACTTGTTTTCATGTGGAAACACATCCATCACCCCTAAGCAGGTTTGTGCTAGACTGTGGAAATTAGTACTTTGCAAAAGATCACATATGTAATATACACCATAGAATAATTGTTTTCATTAGAAGTCTGTTACTGATGGTAAAATACCATCTTTGAAGAGACACGAAGTAAAATTACATGGAATGCAGCACAAGTTTAGAATAAGTTCTCATCCCTCTTTCTTGAATAAATCATGGGCTAAACTAAGGATAATCACTTCAGGCAAAACAGAACTTTTAGCCTGTGCCACTGGACCACTCTTCATTATAATCAGTAGAAAGCTTATATTTATTGGGCATGCAATGCCTGTGCAAAATTGTGCGATGAGATTAGTTACGTTAGTGATGCAGGTGTTTGAATATATGTAGGAGTACTCCCTAAACCAAAACCCCACTCCTGAGGTCATAGTTACATCAAGGACTTAGTTTAAGAAGTGATTACTTCTTGATTAAAAAAATCCTGAAAGCAAAAAACCAAAACAAACCCCTTTGATAAAGCAATCTCTTGACATTCTTGGGAAGGAGTGAACAAATTGTAATTGTATTGCTGTAGTATAAAGCATAACTGAGTTTGTAGCAACTGTAAAGTTTCTTGCTGCAGTTGAAATAATTAAGTACCAGTCTCCTATTTTACATTCAGTAAGGGCAAGGCATAATATTCAGTGGAAGAAAATCTTGCCAAAATACTTGAACTATACAACAAAATATCAGAGATGTATTACTGCATGTGGTACGGAGATAGTAAAGATGAACTTATACCTGATACACAATTTAAGAGGTTTTGAAGTTATTTTTCCATTGTTTTATTTCCATTCATTCCTAATTCACACTTTTTTTCATTCCTTCATACAGTTACTGAAATTGTGGGAGTTCTCTTAATTGTTAGCAGCAATTTTTTGATTACTACCTATCTGAAGATCTCTGAAGATTTTTAAGGGAAAAGGAAAATTCATAACCCAAACAGGGGTGTTTTAAATATTCACAAAACAAACAACAGAAAAGATAAAATGTGTCTTTTTTTTTTTTTTTTTTCCCCCTTGAGAGACCATTGAGTAACTAGGTAAAATGTGATGTACTGAGGAAAAAACAGAGACTCATTGAAAACAGTTCTGTTCTGTGGATACTGGTATTGTCACAACTAAGCAACTCCACTGCCCTTGATCTTTTCGGAAGTCATCATTCAGAAACTGCCCTTATCATGGCCAAGGTAAATGTAATTGTGCGACTGCTCAATTGACTGTTCACATGCAGTCAACTGTACACTTAGAAGTCAGAGTGAATTCTTTTTTAATAGCAGTCATATTGTCTCCCCCAAACATTGGTATTTCTCTTCTCTTTCNGCTTAGTTGCTGACAGGGGTTAAAGCATGACATGTAGTAAGTTAAAAACTGAGAAAAGTTTTAAAAAGAAGATCAAAGACCATGAATAAAGACCAAGAACCAAGTTCTGGAGTCATTGGTCATGTGACTGCAGAAATTGGACTATGACATCAATGTATTCATCACGGCACAGTAAGAAAAACCTGGAGTACTTGCTATAGAAATTCTGCTCAAAATCTGAATTAATTAGGTCAATTTCCATTTGCTGAGCCAAAACCAGGAGGATAGCAATTATTTTTTGATTGTGTAGATTGATTAGGATGATCACCCAAATATGAAAATTAAGGAAATTTTGATTAGCACAAGAGCTTAATTTTTCTAAATGTTACATATCAAAGTACTTGTAAGAGTTGTTAGCTGGGTGGTTTAAGAAATTGATGAGCTTTGCATCTGTAGTAAATGTTTTTTAAACTTTAATGTAGGTGATAGGTGTTTTATGTATCTGTTGCAAACATGAACACTAGTAATTAGAGGCTTTGGCAGAGCCGTTTGTATCCGTAGCTCAAAAAAAGACAGCAGACTAACTGCACAAACTTATGATATATCAGTATTTCTTGCTAGATGCACTAGCAGGTGGAAGGATTGATGACTTATTGTTTAACACAGTATTAAGCAGTTTGACAGTTTAACTGTTTGTACTTATTGACCTTAATCATATTTTCCATCAGCCTGTGTACTCACGTGTTCCACAGACTTGAGTTTCCAGACACATACCTTAGACTATAACAGTAAGCAGATGGGCAGTCTTGTATTTGTGCTAGTCTGAACAAAGGCTGTGTGCCTAATTAATTTTTCATGAACTTTCTTTTTGTCCAGTTCTATTCAGGGCATCAGCATTTGATTTTTGCGGTTGACATCCAGAAGTACAGATGACGATTGTGAAGAATGTAATAGCACTTTGGGAGTCAGTGCCTGTCAGGTTAGGTGACTGTATTACTGCTAATCACACGAGGAAGTGTTATATACCTCTGCAAGTATTTGGATATCCATAACCTGTGCACACACTGAGAAACAGTGGAACAAGTAGTAGGATTCAGGGTTCTTGACTATTTTCGCTAGGGACTTTGGTTAATATCATACTAGTGCTAGAAGTGGCTATTTGAGGAATGAGTGAGGTGGGATTTTTATTGTTTTTTTGGTGTTTTGGGGTTTTTTAATAGTGAAGATGGTGACCTTTTTTTACAACTGTTAGGAGTCAAAGGTATTTGTGAGTATTTCCAGTCTGTTGCCAGCCATTAGCTAGAATATCAAATGAGCTATTTAAGGAAGCATTCAAAGGACAGTGTTACAAGACCAGAACTTTCTGCCAAACTTTATGCAACTCTAAAGCAGGGCCAATCTGCTTCTCCATCCAAATTGAACCATAAAGAAAGATGATTACAGGTTTTCCACAAACTTGAAATTTTTTCTCTGGATATCTGTTGCCTTCCATTATCACTCATGTGCCATGCACAGCAATGGATTCTTCCCTTGATGTAAGTACATACGTGTTTATTCAATGTGTCATCTTTCTTGGCTCTTTCAATACAAGCCTATCACCTGGATCTGGGAGAGCTACGATCATTTGATGCCTGCCTAGTAGGAGATTGTCATGGTTCACAATATGACACTATTCTCCTGAGAGCTGAGTTCTTACACTGCGCTAACAGTGGTGGTGGTGGCCACAATTTACAGTAGGATGTATTACAAATCAGATACGATTTCTCCTTAAAACAGTTAACACATCCACTCTTGTCCGTCAATATAATTCTTTCCTCTGCACCTCCTTGCACCCCATGGGATTCTTTGCCTAAAGTGTATTAATAAGGTTTTTCATCTTTGTGTGGTGTTGACCATTCTGAAGCCCTTCCAAAATGGCTGGAAACTGAAGGCACTCAGCAACAGTTCAGTAGCTCACGTGAACAGACCCTTTTTTGATATTAATGGAAGCTGAATTTGCTCTACAACTGGACAACAATTATTGAGTTAGGTCTACTCTCTTTCATCTTTCACTTTTCGTGAAACCATCTGTCTCTGAACTATGAGTATCTAAAAACTAACCTAGTGGTCCACACATTTGGGTTATGAGCTACGTAGTCTTTTAAGGACCCTGGTCCCTCCTTCTCTTCATGTAAGCAGCAGGGTGCATAAGTAACCAAAGTTTAAGCTCTAACCTCCATTCCCGTCGTCTTGGGCATGCATAAGCTGAGATCATGAACTGTGAAAGTCTTACAAGTGGGTGCACCAGCATGTTCTTGTCTCCTGGCTGCAGGTCCTAACCCTCATTTTGGTCATGTGATGGATGAGATATGAAGGATGATGGGCATTGGAAAAAAAATAAAGAGGACATGTGGGATCCTCGTGAGAGAGTACAGCAGATGGTGTTTGCCAGAAGAGTTCATATTTGAAGGGTCTTGAAGCATCTCTGAAAAAGAGGATGGCAAGCTTGTGGTATATATCATATGCATGGATTTTTTGGTAGGCTAGCCACAATCTGTGTCTTGCAAATACCTGAATTAATTCAGTCTCCATTTGTGGCAAATGTTTGTTGCCCTTCAGAGGAGTTTATAATTGCCACAGCTAGTTCATGCAGTTGACAAGTGGGTGTACATACCTTGCATTTCAAACATAATAACAGTCTTTCAGGAGAACTATTTTGGGAGCAGGTGAATTTGCATACCAATAACAAGAAAGGAAATTGCATGCACCATTGAGACACAGGAAAGTAGAAAGAAACAGAATTGATAATGGGAGCAGAATAGAAGTGCTCTATGGTTTGTTTCTGGCTGTAATGATATGGAAGGTCTGATAATGAGGCCTCCTCCCATGTCAGACAGACGGAGTTCACTCAGCACCTTCGTCCTCTTAGTATTCACAATGTCTTGGAATGGTCTTCTGTGTGCTTTTGAAAGGCACTCAGGCTACACTGTTTTACTGTGGGCCAGTACCAGCTACAAAATAAAGATTATACCCCAAGTGTGTATTATTTTCTCTGCTATTATTTCCATACAGCTTTAGACAAGGTGATAGTTTCTACAGTCCTCAGAAGTAGCAATGACTCAAACACTATAGCTTTGTAAAATCTAAAGACAAGGTTTTGGTGTTAACCTTTACTGAAGTGAAGTGGACAGTTGTAACTCATACTGAAATAGATACCTTTACTTCCTTGTTTTTATCCTTTTGTCTGTGGAATGTTGGGTTTCAATTATGTTGTAGAGAATTCCAACCTCTTGGAAGAAAAGATATTATATGTGTTAGAGGTGATCAGGTAGTTCACAGCATAACTGACTTTACTAGAGCAGTCCGCTTTTTTGTTTCTCCTTGTATCACACTGTTTGATGTTTGGCCCTTTTCACATGTCTTTTCAGTGTTTGGGGGACACTCATTTTGAGTATCCACTCAGTGCCAAATTTTCTAAAATGTACTTCACCAATCACATTCACTCTTTCTTGTTTTCAGTTTGCTCTCCTAGCTTCCAGCTATGCTTACAGTCATCTTTCTTAGTCCAAAAAGTAACTCGTATGTGAGCCCTTGTAGGCTTTGTTGGGAGGAGGAATTGATAAAATTAATCAGATACAAACTGGTGCAGTCCTGGTTATTGGTCAAGTACATGCACAAAATCCTGTACGTACAGCATTCAGAGGAGCAAAGAGGTGACGGTATGTACTCCCAGAAATACCCAGCTGAACTCTCTAATGTTGACCGCACCCAAAAAAGCTGTCTTTGTACCTGTGGTAAAGAACCTAGTTCCCCGGGTAGGGTTTATGACTCTGGCTCAGCTTTGGGGGCTACCACAGTGGCCAGCAGGTTCTACTGTGCCCAGCTGTTCCTCTGAATAAAGGGTCTTTTAAGCAGGAGCATTAGCCTGAAAAAGTTGTGCTCGATTGTCTCATCCATTTCAACAATTCAGTAATCATCAGTAGAGCGACCCACTTCATTCTATTGCTTTTCCAGTATACTACCACCACATTCAACTAAGTCTCTTGCTAGACAGCTGTTAATGAACTATGACTTCAATGTAGGTATGGTCAGCTGATGAAAGTTACAGATTTCTCTCTCCATCTGGTTTCTCTCTTTGCTGGAGTGGCAAATACTTATAATAGGTTCTCGTAGGGCTTCAGTCTAGTATATTTGCTGGCAAATGTGCTGTTTATGCTTCAGAAGTAGTTAAAAACTGGCAAGTGGAAATCACCTGGATCTACTTCAAGAAAGAATACCTTTTGTCTGTAGCCTGGCAAGTAAGGTTTTTTTACATAATTAAAGATGTTCTAATGCTTCCTATAAATGATACACTATTAAATGTGGGTAGATTAGAGAAGAAAGATGGTTAGTCAGCAAGCTTCTGTTTAAGGAGTTTGAGGTAAAAGAAAAAAAATATCCCTTTTTCTAAAAAGAAAACAGAAAAGAATATAAAATTGCAGGCATGTAAATACAGTGTGTATATAAATGTGTCTGCACGTATTAAAGCATTTCTCCATTTGACAGAATGAAAATATTGTGGTATCTTTCATCTGTAGTCAGACAGTCTGATTAGAATAGCATAAACCAAAGGTGGTAAAGATCTATCAACCCACCTAGACCACTGCTTGTCCAGTAGTTTCCTCTTTGGTATACACACCTATCTTTTCTCTTGTTTAATTTTCACTGTGTCAGGCCAGCAAGTCAAATAATTTCTTCCTTGAATTTCAGTCCCTGTAATCCCACTGAGTACCCAGCCTAAATTTCCTGTTTCTGTAGTTGCTGTTGCTACCATTGTGTTTTTTGTCCCCTTTTCTGTTAAGTGTTGGTTGATGTCATGAGATCACAACCTCTGCAATTGAGAGTGAAAAGTTAATCAGTCTTACAGTTGCAGAGAAAAGCCTGTCATTGTGCTCAACATGTAATTATTGCTAGCTTGCCAGTGTCTAAGTAAATGCAAACTGCCCCTTTCATCTGAACTCTGGCTGCTGATTCCTGATCACACCCCCACTGTTTTGTTATGGGCTCATCTGTGGTGCTGTAGGCAGACGTGTTAATAAAATCAAGACTGATTTCAGTGGGAATCCACTGTACAAAATACTCCACCCTTTCATAAAAAGCAGGGTATTTCCTGGGTATAGCAAAGGAACAGCAAGTTTTCCATCAGGCCAGCAGGTAGGAGTGTTACTGGCCTTTTAGAAGCCCAGGCCGTTACATAAAAGTGATGAGTTGCTGTGCAACATGTATAATGCAAGAACCTCCAAACTGGCTGTGATCAAATGTCCCTCTAGCCCAGGATCTTTCCCTTGAGAGCGGCCTTAAAAGAAGAGTGTGAAAAAGTGTAAGGAAAGGGCCAACTGAAACTGATGCTTTAAGAAGACTCTATTAGCCACCAACAAGCTGGGTAAGCGCAGGGATTCCTGCTCCTGGGAGATTTAGTAACTTTGAGTGTTCTGGGAATATTGACTGTGGTAAGAACTTGGGACTGTTCAAACATCCTGCTTTCAGCATCTCATGTCAATTTGTCTTTTAAATTATAGAAAATGACAGAAACCAGGAAAATATTAATGATTTCTCCTTGACTTTCCATGGTAGCACCCAAGGCTTCAGCACTTTGGGGCTAGGTAAAAGTCATTCTGACAAGGGAATATATGAAGATTTAACATACAAGTAAAAGAGAATAAATTGGCAACTGACTATTTTGTTGATTGTATCTTTGCTTTTGTTTTATTTTTTTACTAGGAAACAAGGAAGAAGGCCTAGAAAGGTAATTAGGAGAAAAAAAACATACTTAGAGAAAGAAATACAGACAAAAAGGGTTAAGTCATAGCTGATTATTTTCTTGGAGATGGTTAGGTTGGGGGACTATATTTCACATTACAGAAAATTGAGTCATAGATCCAATCCAGTGCAGGATTAGTTTTAACAAAGCCTGTTATCTTTAATGGGACTCTTTATGCCTACAGAACTGAGTTTACAAAAAATCTTTGCTGATTTGAGTGCTTTCAATAGGCATTTGAGGACGCAAAAGATGCAAATTCTGCAGATTTATTAAAAAAAAGTTTACTAATGTTACCATGGATATATATGAATTAGTGAGGCAATCTTAAAGATTCTAAGAAAATATTCCTAGGGTAGTTAAAGTATAATAGATTCCAGGTCTCTAGGAGAATTTAATGGAATTTGTCATGAGAATACATTGTTAATATTAATGGCTTATGTTACTTGCAATGATGTCTTATCTAGCAGTCAAATTTGGTTTTGACTCAACAGATTCCAGATAATTGTAATGTATTTTCCTAAATTATGTTTTCATGAAGCATACCATAGCTTCAAGATTAGAACTTCTTTTTTTTTTTTAATAAATTATGGTGAAATTTTTATTAAGTTGCAAGCTTACCCTTGTCCTTCTCTCAAAATGAAAACAGAAGTATTTTCACCCTTTTCAATCGTGTCTCTTAAAGGTAACTTACAATTAATTATTTAAAAAAATCATCTGATTCACTCATAAGATGTTATACTATTCTCCTTCAGAATCATTGTACAAAAATGAATCACAATTTTTCCAGATATTTATTTCTGTAATATTACTAATTTTTCTGTCAAAGTTGTTTTTTTTTGTTGGGTTT
>VZTL01066659.1:0-18627 GCA_013400535.1 Scopus umbretta | reverse complement strand
TTGGAGGTTTTTTTGTTTGCTTTATTAAGTGTGTTGCAGTGACACGTATTGGGTGCATTGGACTACTGTGTTACTGAGGGCTGGCACCTCTTCAGATGTCTGGTGTTTTGGCTCAAAGATGCAAGGTCTTTGAGTATTCTTACCCGTTTACTTTTTGTTCCCTAAAGAGTACCTGATGTAAAGAATAATCATTTTGCAGTCTGAAAAGATTTAAATTCTGTTGGCTATAAGTGCTTCAGCTTTTAAGTTCAGCAGAGTAATGTTACGGTCTGTCAAACCATGGGATCTGTATGCTGCAGAGCTTGTGCGTGTCTAAGGATACATTTAATTAAACCAGCATTAGTGCATCTATACAGACTTATTAAAACACTTAGTTTGTCTCAATAATATTGATTAAATAGCGGTAGTTTGTTTAATCTAAGTGTATTTTTGCTATTACTATGTTACTTCCAAGTAATCAGGGTAATAGTCATCATCAGTGAAATACCACGTTAGTTATGAAGTAATGCTATAAGAATTGATTTAGACTTGGCAGGAAAGGAAGGCTTTCTCTCATATAGTGCCAAAGCCCGATTTGGATTACTAAAATGAGAGTTTTAAACATAATTTCTGTTTGTATAAACAGGGTGTGTTTTATAGGCTTACAGGTTATTCCATACTCTGAGTATCCATTATATCAAGGAACACCTCAGACAGTTAATTATGCAAAACATCATGTAAGTAATTACACAGTATTATTATGCATTTAACAGTTTTATTGATTTGCCAGTTGCTCACTTACAGTATTTAGAGCTATAAACAAGAGATGCTCACCCTCAGTTGAAATAGGTCCAAGGAAATGAGCTAAAGATAAATGACGCTAGTATGCATTGTTGCATCAGATGTAATCCTTAAATGCAGAAGCTGTCAACAGTGATAATTTGCAACACATTGGGGTATCTCAGGATCATTTCCTTCTTGTTAACAAAGTTCATCAACCAGGAAGCACAGGGAATCAATGTGAAATAGAAAGGGAAGCCATAATGAATATTTATATACTGGAGGGGAGGGAGGGAAGGTTAAAATAATTCCCCTTCATTTTGGAGGGTCTGCAGTAGTCGCAAGTCAGCCACTTGAAAATTTTGCTTTTTAAGAGCAGCACAGAAAGCAAACTAAGTGTAGCCTCTCAGATTAGATGCAAATGTGAAGGGCCTTCGATAATGGCTTGTTTTGTTAAACTAAAAATGGCTATGCAGTAGTGAAGTCTTCCACTGCCTTGTGTGTAGGAAGCGCTTTTGCAGAGCTTGGTAGATTGCATACAGAGCAATAATAACTGTTTGGGAAGCTGGATCCTCTGTCAGCAATCATCAGCTAACTCAGGCCACTGCTGGTAACAACATGATGGCTTCGAGCATTGCCGCTTCTGTTCCGGCTGCTAGTGGCTGTGACAGCTGCTCTGGAAGAAGTCATTGGCTTGCTTCGCTTTCCCGTACCAAGGTGAAGTAGTGAAGGTTTCAAGAAAACATAAAGGAAATTACAAAAAGCAATGAAACATTCAACATTTGTTTAAAGCAAACAAAAAACCTCCCACCCCAAACCAAACGAAAAACCCACCACAGCTGGTCTGGTTTGCACAGGGTACTCTTTGCTACATGGTTGCGCATGTGTGTTCATTAACGAAGACCTAGTGGGTAATAACAGTTTTGTTTGTATGTGCATGGGACAAGATTAGCAGTACTTTGCAATTAATGATCTCATCCACTAGGTTAACCAAGCAGGCCTTACGATATTTCTTATTAAAAGAAGAAATCCTTTCTTTTCCTTCCCCCAACTAAGCCAGTGCACCTTTAATGCAATGATGATATGTTAGACCCAGCAGTTGTCAAAGCATCGTATTACTGTGATGCCATAATGACACCCTGTCTCTGTAAAGTAGTCATGTTTTCTCAAATCACACGTTGCACCGTTGATTTCTGACATGACACTTCATTCAGTCACTTTCCTTTTCTTCGGCATCTCCATTCTCTGACAATAGCAGCTGGTGCCCATTTTCCTTCTAAGTGATTCACATTTTGCCACTCTACTAGAGTGCAATTAGCTGAAGCAGAAAAAAAATGCTCAATGTAAAGCAGCTCCGCTGAAATTGTTACTCAGCTCTTTAACAGGACCTGGTGAACGTCTTGAGGTGGTGGTGTGGGTGTCAGTGCAAGAAGCAACATTTTCATTTCTTCCCACACAAACATTTTTTCCCCTCTTAACATTCAGTGAAGCAGAGTATGGGAAATCACTGGAACATGCTGCACTGTTTTCTGTCTACTGATTTTGGTATAGATCTGTAAAATTATATCAGAAGTACAGTATTTAAGAGGAAATGTGGTCTTTACAATCAAAGCAAAGAGCTGGCTTCCATTCCTGGCTCTGCTACAGGCTTACTGTGTCACCTAGACCAAGACTTACTTTCATGCATTGTTTTTCATAGTTAAAGTATGAGGATAACAAGTTAGGATGGTTTTGGTCAACATTCATGTGAGTTAGAGGAATGTACTGGAAGAAAATCAGATGGATTGCACTGTTAGTCTAAAAAGTACCTAGGTGTGCATAACAACACCTGCCTTGCTGACGCTCCCATGTAGTAGCTATCATGAAAAAGGTCAACTGCTAACCACCTGTCCTGACATTTATGGAAATAGGTTCATTCTCTCTTCAAGAAAGAAAAACTTCATGTGCAGGTAAAAGTGGACTTTTGTGTTGGTCTGTAATAAAGGTGCTCACTCTAATTATGGTGACTAATTATTACTGTCACTGAAACCACCAGCGCGGCTGTGAAGTAGCGAATGATGCGGTAAGGAGAGCTTTTCCTACCTGAAAAGTGAGCATGCAATGTGTTCACAGATTATGAAGTATTGGCATGTTGTTTTGACCTCCTTTAGGTATTGGCAATAAGGGAGATGAGAGAAAAGTAACTTTCTGAACGAGTTGCATGTATGGATGGAATATAAAGAGTGCTCCCAATGGCTCGAATGGGAAGGCTTTCTTTTTTAAGGCTATATACTGTAATCAGATGCAGTTAATTTGTGCACTCCACTTGTATATTGATACTGATTTAGCCAGTGTCAGCACTGTCAATATCATTAGTAATGTGGCAGGTAGGTGAAAATATGAATGTGATTGCATTAATAAATTCTTAATATATTCAACCTTTCATAAGCATGTAGCATTACAATTTATTCACTATTGTTTAAGACTATTTTAAAGCAGGAGTTGCATATTGAAGTGCTCTGTTACTGTAGTTTTCTGCCAGCAGTGACTGGCTTCGGGTCTTACTTAAATGAAGACGTTGTGAAGTCAATGTAGTCGAGGTGTGAAGAGTTGCACTATATATTGCATATTACTCGAGGCTTACAACACCCTATGTAGTTTGGCTTCTATAGGGGCATGGAAATACTTCTACAGCCAATTAGTAACTTCCCCTGTTACTGAAAGGAAAGTTTACCCGAGAGCTACCAGTTGTTAGAAAACATACCCGAGAACAGCCCACCACAAATGGAGCTGCCATTTATTTGACTTAAAATCTAGCAAAGAAAAAAAACAACCCCACCAAGGCTTTAAAATAAATACTGTACGTTTTTATATGACACATGTTATTTCTATTCATAAACCTTAACTAAATTTAGATTTTTATTAATCCAATGTGACCTAAAAATTTTGCATTAACAGCACAATGTGGAATTGGGCTTATTCTCTTTGAATGCAGATAAAGCCATCATCTTGAAAATAGCTCTTTCTGACAAAAAGGTGTTCTTTTGAAATAAAGTCTTTTTCACTACATTCCTCTTAGAGTTAATGTGAATTTTAGTGCCTCTAATTTTAGATTGAAGTGAGGTCTAGAATAAAACCCACCAGCTGACAATTGAATTTATAGATAGTTGTGAATATTTCAGGCTTGAATAATAGAGCTGTAGAATTTCAGACGCAGAGAGGAAGAGAGAATTAAGCTCCAACTGTAGTTTTAGACTATAATGCAATGGTGTCTAGGAATTCTTCAGTGTAACGAGCTAAGTAGTAATTAGGAGGGAACTGAGGGAGGGATTTTACAGAGATCTAGCTTAGGCATTATTCCAAATGTTCAGCATGATAATTTGATGGTGGTCCCACCTGCCATCCATAGAAGATGGCTCTTGAATTACTTTCGTTCAGATGTGGTACAGGAACGAAGGAGTGCAAGCAGTAGGTGTCTGTTGCCCACCCACAGCTAGTACCCAGCCTTGTCTCTGCTTCACCTTCTTTGGGGGATTGAGAAAGTTTTTGCTCGGAGAGTCAGGTGCTGTTGTTTTCGCTTTTCCTTGGAGTGGTTAATGTTTTAACTGCACTTGCGTTTTGCCAGCATGCATCAGTCCAGTCTGTACTGTTTAAGCGGTAGCCAAAAGCAGCTCTATCTTGGTTAGTACCAGAAACCGCTACTTCGGAAGCATCAGCAGACTGGCTTTAGCCTAAGCAACACTGGTGATCTGATTTTAATGCTTGCAGAATTGAGATTGTATTTTGGTTCTGACCGCTTGGGGTGGGAGATAGCTGCTTTTGCACTGGCTAAGACAACGTGCATTTGGACAACTAATTAATTGCAAATGGTTTTTCTGGGAAGGGAAGGGTGACATTCTAGCTCATTATTGCACAAATTAAAAAAAAAAATCAGCAGTGGGAGTCTTAGGCAAGAAGTGCTATCAAGCTGGTTATGACAGACTGTAGGCAATGACTCCTATGGCTGTATTTTGAGACACTATATGTGGAGTTGCAGCAGCAGGGAGATGAAAAGAAGACCAAGTACTGGTTTAGTCAGTGAAAGCACCTTAGTGTTAGTATATAGAAAAATAATGTAAAAAATAAGTTGGTAGAATGTGAAAGTTAATTGATATTTTTAATTGTAGCTGTATAAAATTCAGTGTCAAAGAAAGGGAGAGAGAGATGGAAAGACACCATGTTTTAGCACCCTAATAACTTCTAAGTCTCATCTAAGATCATAATGTATGTGAGAGCAGTCCAGTAATTATAAGGTAATAAGTGGAGTGGTGGTGTAAGTGCTCTAAATTAAAAGGAATTCGCAGAGCTGCTGTAAGTCAGTGCCGACCCGCTTTCTTTCAAACGATGACTTGAGAAAAGTGCTTAGCCCAGAGTGCAAGTAGAGAGACAAGAGAGAGCTATCTATTAATTACAGCACTCATTAACAGTGACGGCTACAAGGCAGCAGATGCAGAAGAAAAGGCACACGCTACTGCAGGCTGGCAAGGGGATTTCTCCCCCTCCAGTTCTTGAGGAAAGGACAACACAAGCAGGTGGTCCAATGTAATAAGATATTTTCACGGCTTTAACCTTCCCATTTCCTTGGTTTATTTGCTGACACCAGATAGCTTGCTCCTTCCCCCTCCCCAAATAAGTACTGATTTTAAGTTTGGAGGGTAACAGTTCTGCATATCAATCTGTCTGTTTTCCAAATTCACGTGTCATTTGTTTCAGCAGAATTTTACGGTAAAAGTCACAGCAATTGAGACGTCCTAGATAAGATCCATGGGCACTGATTTGAGGGTAAATCTCATGCTAAGCAGATACTTTTAATGAAGTGTCAGGCTTTGATCTCGGTTACCCTCATTGGAAACGAAGCCAACTCTCTGGATTTATGTCTGTTTTCCATTGGTGAATTTGATTCCAGATCTTGAAGTAGAAAACACAAGAAGGTAAAAAAGTGAAAACAAGATGTCAAAAATGGCTTTAGAAAGTTAAGTCAGTCAAATTGTCTGGACTCATGTATTTGCTTTGAAAACATGATCTATAGCTCCAGGTGGGTGGCCTTATGGGGTAGTTGCTTTTCTGCTGAAAAGGTTTCTAGAGAAATGCTCATAACTGTCATCTGTACTTTGGCAGCTTCTGAGAGTACTGCCAGGAAAATGCTGGGTAGGCCATTTGCTACTGTGGTCTCATAATCACAGCTGTAGAAAATGAAGATAGTATCTGATTTGGAGCTTTCTAATTATTATTTTTGTCCCTTCTTTTCCCTAAAGTATTTTAAAAAATAATAAAAAACTTGAGAATGGAATAGACAAAGACGATTCTCCCCCCAACTCTCCGAACGTGAGAACTGAGAAGTAAGACAGAATCTCACCTTCTGAAAGACAAAACTTCTATCTAAAATTTCCTCTAATATATTATTTTTTTAATCCAGGAATGGAACATGTAAAATGTCAGATCCTGTAGAGGATAATGGCTAGAATGTAATTGCAGCCAGAGCTGATGAATCATTTCACTTAGATTTTGTGAAAATGGAGTCCAGCCTTAATTATTTGTTCGAGTTACCAGTTGATGTGCTACTCAGTTACTAAATAGCTGTATCTATAATAAAGCAATATTAATAAAGAAAATAAAAAAGCTTGTGGGAGACTTACTCTTCAATTCTGGGATCCGATCAATAGATGACAGATACGTGTTTTAGTCAAGTGTCTTGACAAATGTTAATTACAGAGCGGAACATCTATGTGATCAAACTTGGAAATATTTGTTCTTGATAATGATGGAATTTGCAGAAAGAAAGTACAATGGAAAAAGGAAGACATTTACTAGCCAAGTCATCTAATAGAATTTTTTACATTTTTTGACTTGCTAGATGACAAGCTCAGAATTTAAAGTTGATGTGAAGTTGACACGTAGCCTAGAGGGCAGGTGGAGGGGACGACAGACGGATTTGGTCTCTTTAAAGTTTTTGTTTACTGCCTGTCTGGAGCTTTGACAAAGCTCTGTCATGCCCTTATGCTGATTACCTTCATGTAGAACAAGAGGTATTGACTAATGAATGAATGATGTGCAGTCCCTAAACCTTCCAGAGCAGCCTTAAAGAGCACTGTCTTTAATACACAGATTCTCCTTTCTCTCTCTCCCCACTACAGGCTTCTCTGCAGAATGTCAAGCAAAGATCGACACATTGATTCTAGCTGTTCGTCATACATCAAGACGGAACCGTCGAGCCCTGCCTCTCTGACGGACAGCATCAACCACCACAGCCCTGGTGGCTCCTCCGACGCCAGTGGGAGCTACAGTTCCACCATGAATGGACATCAGAACGGGCTGGACTCACCTCCTCTCTACCCTTCAGCCACAGGGCTTGGGGGCAACGGGCCGGTCAGGAAACGGTATGATGACTGCTCCAGTACCATTGCTGAAGATTCACAGACCAAGTGTGAATATATGCTGAACTCGATGCCCAAAAGACTGTGTTTGGTGTGTGGTGACATTGCATCAGGGTACCACTATGGAGTGGCTTCCTGTGAGGCCTGCAAGGCTTTCTTCAAGAGGACAATTCAAGGTTGGTTATTCTTTAAACTTCTTTTCTTTCTTTTGCTCAAAGTGAAATAGCACAATCCTTGACTAAATCCTGTTAGGACTTCAGACTGTACCTTTTCATTCTTCGTAGTGTTTGGTTCTACAGATGTTACTCATGAAAAAGCCCGTTCGGTCTTCTTTTGGAGTTCTGTCTGTCACGTTAAGGCCACTGCCACGTTTATTTTGGTTATGAAAAATAGAAAAACGCTGGAGCCATCCGGTGCATGTTCAGGTTTGTTTTCTGTATGAGTTTCTCATGGATTCCCAGAAATGATTGTTGTGAGGAAAACTGATTATTTTCTGAAGGTTGTCATAGATGCGTCTTGAACACGCCTTGTGGCTGGCAAACAGGGATCGTGCTTGGGTTTTATTCCCAGTTACACTACTACTGTACTTAAATTGTTACAGAAATCCAGTTTATTTTTGTTAAAGCACCGGTGCATTTCAAATTGGAACAAAATGCAATGGTTAGTGCTTTGTGCATATCAGTGTATTAATAACTGGTCTTTCACTCATATAATATACAGTGGCCTTAAACGAGATCAAGGACTATCTGTAAGATCACTTTCTAAGGAGAGAAGGTTAGCAGCTTTTGGTCTCTGCCCAGTACTTTGTGCTACTCTGCTCTTGATGCCTGTTACAAAATAGCCGTGTGTTTTGGCATAAATTAGTATGAATGGGATAATTTGCATGACCACTTGTTCTAGCTTCAGAACCAATGGAGACAAAATAACCTTCTACTTTGATTTAGATATCATCCTTTCAAGTAAAATTGAAGGTGCTTTATTTAAAGAACATGAGGCCAAGCTTGGCCTGTACAGGAATATAGTGTCACGTTAAATTAAATTCAAACTTCAGAGACTAAAATTAGGTTGCTAAGTCCAAATTTAAGCTCCTCAGTAAAACCTGCTTGATTTTCGTAGATGTTCAGCACCTGGAATTCTCAGAAGAGACAACACAATCTGATGGTATACTTTCTTTTTACAAATGAGTTATGATAAAGAGCATAAAGTTAGTTTCAGTTTGTAATTTCACGTAACCCAAAATTTGAAACATTGGGTCAAGGTTTTTTAAATACAGTACTTCCATACTTAATGTAAAATTATTAAGGAAAAATAATGAAAGTTATTTTAATTTATCCATTGCTAAGGCAATGGCCATTTTATTCTCCTCTCATCCATTTTACTACTGGGGGATTTGGGCCTTCTGCCAACACGAAGTACCCATTTTATGATGGCAATATAGCCACTAAAAAGAAACATTAGACTTCAGTTGTTCTAATGGAGCTGAGCTTTAGAATGTTTGCAACCAGTAAACAAACATACCTGTGAAGATTCCTCATGGCCTGGGTTCATATGTAAAATGGGTGCGTATGCAGAAACAATACGTTCATTTCAAGTCTTTGTTTTTGGAAAAAGTAAAAAAAAAGAGGTAGGTGATTTCACTTGACCTTCAAAAACATTTTCAGAAAAGCTCAAAAAATGTTTCCACTGAAGCAATTCGTATTTTGTGGTTGCGAAACTTCAAGCACCAACTTCAGCTAGGAACTCTGTTTTTATAAATGGTATTTAGTTGCTATGTAATAGCTGTCCTACAGAACTGAACTGATGCACGATTATTTTGGTTGTATTTTGAGCATGAAAAAATGCCACAGAAATGTTAACTGATGAAAGCGTTGACTTCTGGCAGTAACAGGTAGCCTGCAATTTTACACTGCACCACAGACAGCAAGTTTCTGGGCATGGAAGCACAAGACAGGGACGTCATTCTCCAGATTAGCAACCTGGACTTGGCCGCATAGCTCAAGTTAGAACTGGCAGCTGTGCAAAAAGTCTCAGTACGGTTAGAGCACTAGCTGCATCAGCAGGTGACAGTGCTGTGAAGACAAAAAAGAAATATGCAGTAAGACAAAATCAAGCATCAAATGGAAAAGCAATAATGAAGAAACTAAGAATAGGAAGTATGTTACCATCATAACATTATGGCAGCATCTTCGTTAATGGTGATGACTAAATTGACACAACTACTAAGGGTTTTCAGATACCCTCCAAAATAAAGGAAGCTACTTACTTTGGTCAATCAAACCATGGAATGTGGTAGGTGAGAAGAAGTGTATAAGAAAAAGGTAATCCTCGTATTTTGAGTGAGCAAATTCTACCTTTCAGCTTGCATGAAGAATAATTCCCCTGAGGTTAGGTGGTTTTTTTGTTTGGGTTTTTTTTTGTTTTGTTTTGTTTTGTTTTTTTCCCCCTCTAAATGATAGAATTTAGTCCCAGTGTTCCTAGAGGTCATTCTTCCCTGTACCATTTCACTTCCTGGTTCATATCAGATTCTTTCTCTGCTTGTTTTTAAAATAGATTGATTACTGCATAACTGCAACTAAGAAAACAGGAAAACAGAAAAAAACCCAAGACATTTATAAGTACAGAACAGTAGACCAGACTACCTGAAGAGGCAAATATTGTAACTCTGCATATGGAAGGATAACATGTCTTGGCTCAAAGAATTGCTTATTTTAAATGCCAGTAATTTGATTGTGATGGGTACTTCATTATAGATTCAGTGACAAAGAACATTTGACTTCCCAAACCTTTCCTGTTTATCATTCATGAGTTACTAAATTAGCTCAGACTTGAAGAACGTAAGTGCTACTCCTGTTGAAGTCATGGGCAAAACTCCCTTGGCTTCAGTGAGAGCAAGGCTGAGCTGATAAAGTTAGACTGTGAAGTACATCTTGCGTTCACATCAGGCCTGCTGTCCTTTCCACTAAGTCAATGAGAGGCTTTCCATTCTTTCCATTTCAAAGCAGTCTTTTGAAATCTCAGTAGGTCTCAGCCACAGGCAGCTGTTCAGCGAGCCAGCACAGTATCTGTACACCGCCAGCATCTTGCGTAAGACAGAAGCGAAGTGCATCGCAGGATATCTGGTAGCCTTTTACATGAGATGAATTTCGCTCTAATGTAGAGTATACACCCATTTTTAAGGGTAATGAAGATTTTTCATTCCCTTTCAGGTGACAACAATTTAGCCTGAAAAATGTCTGTTCCTGGCTGATGGATTTCTCTTCTTTTTCTTGCCTCTTGCAATGCCTGCTAATTGTCTTAAAAGTAAAGAAATTAAATGAACCCTGTCTTGAATTATAAGGAGGAGTAATTTTGTCTTTTTCAAATATACATTTTTAACATAGCACAGAAATACATTTGGGGCTGTGGTAAGGAATACATAGATTATGATAAAAATCAGTAATGTTAGAAAAAATTTGAAACAAGAAAGTACCTGGCTAAAAAACCAAAACAAACCCCACCAGTAAAACAGCTCAGTATGTAAAATCAGTGTCGTCTTAGGTCATGGTAGAATCTAATGATGTTCTGCCCCCTTTTGTGACATATAAAGGATGGGAGAACTGGATGTTCTCTCTGCTCAGCCTAGTACTCACTCAGCTGCAGCTCCCAGTTTGCTTCTGGGATAATTTACGTGGTGGCTGATTGCAAATGTCTCGCAGAAACACACACACAGCCATATCTCCCCAAAATTGGCTTAACATCAGGGATAGTAGAAAATAGCAGTGTCTAAAAATAGTTACAGGTCCATTGATTTTTAGGGTCTCTCCACAGTTTTTGCTGTGACCTGTATTATATTGAAAACTCCAAGCTTTCATTAAAACAAAGAGAGAAAAAAAGAATTTTCCGTTACCAGCTGGGTGCAAAGTCCTGTGTTCAGCACAGAGGCCTTGTACTTACTAGATATTTTGTAGTGCGTATTTAGTGTAAATACATTTCTCATCTTTTTTATTTGCTCAGTTGTTATAAAAACTAGTAAGTACATATTTTGCATTAATAATATGTAATTACTCAGTGCCTGTAACTTAAACAAGTGGATTGAAATGGTATTCTTGCTTTTGGTAGAAGGATGATAGGACTTACAGATTCAAAGGCAGTTTACTATTTTGTTTTATTTTAGCCTTCATCTCTCTAAAATAATGGCCTGCATCGAGACAACTGTCCCGGTTTCTGGGGTTAAACCACGACAACAACTTTCTTCTTCCCTCCTTCCAAATCTTCAGTACTGTCAGCTTTGGACTCTTTAAACTAGCATGAAAAGGCAGTGTGAAAAGCCTAGGTATTGATATGTTGCCCTCCTATTAAGGCTTGTTGCAAAAGCGTCAAAACTTACTTATCATTTCCTTGGACAGTGTTTGAATTTTCCCCACAAAAGCTAAAACATTTTGTATTCAATAGTCTTTGTAGTTCTTGGGCTTTAGTTTGGTGGTGGTTTTTTTGTTGTTTTTTTTTTTTGTTGTTTATATGCTTATTTTTTAAGGACAAACTGTTGGATGAACAGCATTGAGACAGCAATCGTCTGTTTATATGCAGGGTGAGTAAAGCAATAGGTACTAAGGAAGCTCTGCAATCATGCCCTCACTGTGTCATTTAAGAGCTTTATGCGTGAGAGTTGTTGCCTGTCTACGTCTCCTAACGCAAAAAGGAAATATTCCATCCTGGGAATACTGTTGTCTTTTTGGTCATTACGTGAACTAGACCAAGTCTGTCATCTTATTTTATGCTGATCACCTAAGAGCCTTCAGCACCACAGTTCTGCAGTAATGTAGTTCCTGTGGTCTTTAAAGCCTGCCCAAACTAGGAGCTAGATTAAACTCTTTAACCAAAAGGTGAACAAAGTATGCTCAAAATTGTTTTTAATCCCTTTAGTGTTCAGGTTTTTCAACCCTCTTTACAGTGTTTACCCATTACTGAGCTAATTTGATCTGTAAATGTACAAACACTTCACAGTAAATATATATATATTTTTTTTTAATCAGGAAGTTTTAATCAGGAAAGTTAGAACTAGCTATGTAAATTCAGATAAGGTGACATTTACAATGGGCAACATAAAGTTTAAGTCCAAGTTGCATGTGACTGAAGTGACTTCCAAAGGTTAATTTGCATCTCTCAAAGCTGACTCCTATAATACTGCACATCATTTTTGTAGAGGAAATGAAAGCAAATTAAGTAAGATTTTATGACTTTTCAGCATCTTTACTGGTAGCTAAGATTATATATTTTTTTTTTTTATAGAAAGATAGGGTTGAGGCTTGCATCTTGGTGCAGTAGTCTGTGGACCTTGGCTCTGGTGCAAAGATGGCAGCCCTCCAGTGAACCTAACACTAAATGTCACCTGAATCCATCATTACCCGATTAAATCATTCACTTTCCTTATGTAAGTGAAAGTCTGTGCATCAGCATTTCTTTCAAAGAATATTTTAAGCAAGCAATGATAGGTATCTTCCCTTTTCCCCTGATTTCTCTGTGCCTGTGGGCCAACCAAACTAGTGAGCAAGTATTTTTCATTCCTTCCAATATGTCTTTTGATCCTGTCATACTGTCATCATGTAACTATGGCAGCCAAACAAGATCAGACAATAAAATATAAACATGCTGAAATCTGAGAACCAGAGAGAAGTTTAAAAGTATACAGATGGTTTTGTCCTTTTTACTATCTCTGCTTTCCTTACAGCCTTGTAAATTATATGCTGCATTCAGATTATTAGGGAATAAGAAAGAGCATCTTGATTTGTGCATGGCTATTTCAGAAAGACATGTGGTTTACAAATGGTACTGGTACCACGGTATGTATCAATGCCATTATAATTAGGTCTGTATCTCTATTTGTCATAAACATCTCTGAAAGCTTCCAGCCCACTTATGAAGCTCTGTCTAGTTTGAAACTAGAGACATGTGAAGTCTCAGCTGCAAGTGATTTAATGTTTCTATAACTTTTTTAATGACTTTTTTTTACTGCTGTGAAAGTAATTTTGTTTGCAACTTTACAGGCTGAGATGTTCTGTGTGTTCATAAACAATGACAGTTTTCCACGTTACCTTGGTAGGATGTATCAAAATCAACCTAGATAAAATACCAGTAGGGACAAAATGTAGTTCAGTCTTTCTGACTTGGACAACTCTTCAGTGACTCCCAGACAGCAGGGGACTGCTGTGTCTTCAAAGCGCTGACTCTCTCTTAAGATGACCTAAATGCCCTTCGTTTCTGTTGAAGGTAAAGAAGTTGACTCCAGTGGGAATCAAAGGTAGTTGGGCCTTTATAAGTGTCGTTCAACACCCCTTAATATCAGTCTTGTATTAAAAATTATGGTCATTTTTATGATGCTGGAAACCCATCTACCTAAAGTTAGAGGCTGGCACAAAAATGTCACGCAGTCAGACCAACCAGCATCACCTTTACATTTTCATTTTACATCCCCATTCATAATAATGAATAAAAGAAAAAGAAATAAAAAATACAGTTCAGAAGTTCTAAGTATATTATAGTTCAGTACCGTAGTACACTGGCTTCTTGTAAGCAACTCAACATAGTGATTTCATTTAAAATGTACTTTTAAGCTGCCTGTGTCCGTCAAATACGATCTTACACTGTAGGGTTATTTAAAAACTAGCTGCTTCTCCTGAGTTTCTTACTGTAACAGAAAAGGCACACACACGCAACAGAGACATGAGCATAATCTTTTATGCATGATCCTGTCAAGTTAAAAAAATATTTGAGACATTTAGGAACCAAATTTTTAAACATTGTGTAACTGTGTGTGCAATATTGTTTCTGAAGTCATCTGGGTGAAAAATTGTGAATACAGTCAACTTCAGGCTTAATCAGCTCCAGAAGACATGTAGCAGAATTCATAGGTCTGTAATTCATAGAGCTATCTACAGTATCAGGTGAAGACATCTGAGGATTTGTCAGCCAAAACTGGATTCAGTTAGGTTCAGATCCAACCTCATTGCAACCTGACCCCATTTCTGAAGCCTTATTGATTAAGAGTACTTTTACTTGTGAAAATGCTTACTCATCCTTAAATTCTGTTGAGTTCTGACTGCAAAGTAGGGAACAGAGTCTGCAAGAACTGGTACTTTAGTGTGAGAGAAAATATTTTTGCTTTCCCTAGTTCAGCTTTGCTAAGACCTATAAATATTAACTACATTTTTTAAGTCCATCTGGGACCTTTTCTCTATCCTTCTTTTCCTAAGCCTGTTACTCTTTATTTCCAATAGCAGCCACTTCTCAGTTTCTCAGGAAACCGTTCTGTTTCTCTTCTCTGTTCTGGTTGGATTACATATCAAGGTGTGACCTAACGTACTGTAATTCGCTCTCTCTGTTGGCTTAGATTCTCCTGTCTCTCTTGCTAAGACTTCTCTCTTATCGATTCCCGTAAGACCTACAGCTGTAATCCTGGCTACCTTCATTTTCCAGAGTTTTCAAGCACACCAGTCCACAGACAAGCAGGTGTATTCCTTTGGGTCTGTCAGCTGGGAAAACAGAGCACGAAGGTGGTACCTGGGGTAAACCTTACTGCAGAAAGACTTAAATCCAAAGATGCAGTAGCCTCTATTAAGAATAATGGGAGCGCTTGCTTTTTAAATACAAGTTTTTGAAAAAAAGGTCTGAGGTTCAGAAGCTCAAAGAGAAAGTTTGAGAGAAAAATGGGGCATTATTGAATATAAAGAAAGAGATACTGAAATACAGTTTCATGAGCTGATGATAGCATAAAATTATTACATTGAAGGAATAATTAATTACCCTCTGTTGGCTTGCACTTTTTTTGCCTTTTTTTGCCTTTTTTTTTTTCCTTCTGGACGTACATTCCCACACAGTAGAATTTTCAGTATCGATATCTTCAGCATTGCTCCTGCTTTTGTAAGTGGCTCATGGCTACTCTTCCCAAACACATTTTCACCCTGTATCTTAGCCTTCCTTGTGTCTTGTCCGAAGATTTTCTGAGCATATTCCAATAGCTCATAGCAGTCCTTCTACATCTTTAGTGTTACGATATCAAATGTTGCAGTGTGAAAAGAGAAATAAAGCTGCTGCTACGAATTGCTGTCTGCAGCTTCTATTCTTGTCAGTCTTTCTGGAAAAGAGATCTTTGTTTCAGCCTGTCCCACAGACTGGAACCAGTTTCTAGAGCCAGCTTTGCACTCTTGATATCTGTGAGGTTCTAAAGTTGTAACTGTTGATGACAATAACTTCATTGGGGATAAGATGCCAAGGCATAAGGCCCAGTCCTTTCAGTGGCCCCTTCGTTGTCATGGTTCTCACTCTTCTTCTGTTACCTTGAGTGTTGCTGTCGCTTCTATGCAAGAAATGGCCAAAATGGTCTTGAGAATCTTGGCTAAGTCCAGTCAATTGCCTGGCTTGTAAAATCATCGAGTAAGTCCCTGTACCATTAAAATTGTACTATGACTCCACATCTCATTCAGGTAACCTCCAAACCTCATCTGTGAGATGAAAAAAAATGGTATTTTGGCCTACATATCCTTGAGCTGTGTGTAAAGATCTGACAGCCTGAAGTATCTAAAACCAGAGCGCCAGTTATGCAGCATAAGTTTTAGTTGTTCACCTGCTATCTCAAGATCAAATGGCATCACATTTTTAGTGAGTCAGTTGCTCTTGGTAGGCACAGGGTGTTAGAAGTATTTTCTTATCTTTTGGCTGAGATAATAAAATTTTAACCAATTAATAGAAAAAAGTAACTGTTTTAAAATAAACATTCCTCAGGGCGTGAGGAGAGAAAAGGGACTCAGGCTGGCATAAATCCCATTGTATTATTATAACACAGGGCAATGTGTTTGGGGAGTGAAGATTTTACATATATTTTTATTTTCAAACGTCATACTAATTTACATTACTCAGCCCTTTAACTGCCAAACTGTAAAAGTCCATTACGCTACTGAAAGGAATATACAAATTATTCCCTGGCACTTCAGGCAGGAGTTTTACGTATACGCTGTTATTCTATCAGCCAGCTAGCTGCACGATTCTATTAAAGAGTAAGTGAGAAAATTATATTGCCTGCAAACTAATTGTACAAAGACTCTGAAATAAGTAATCAGAGCCCAGTCCTTTCTGAAAACCAGCCAGGAGATATTATAAATTGCTCGATCGTTCTTGTCAGCCCAGTTTACAGACTCAGAGCTGCCATGTTGATTTTGTTCACTGTATAACACAGCTACCTCTCCAGCTGTTGACAGGACTGGGCAAACCCAACTTTTACTGGCTGCTCAGTTTCAGCCTCTAGCATCACGCAGTATACAAGTAAATGGCAGAGCTTCCTTCTGAATCTGCCTCATTGAAATAAAATGCAGATCTGAGCATCTTGAATGGATGTAGTGAACCTGCAGTATGCCATAAATATAGGTTTTTACTAAAAATGTGTCCACTGATACTTTCAGTGCTAGGTAAAACACATTTTGAGAATGATATATATCCAGGTACATTACCATTGCAAAGTTCCATGAGAGTGTTTTGTTTTTCTAAGGAAAGCTCACTGGCAGAAATGAAGTCTTATCTGTGGGGACAATTGATAAAATACTGGACTCAGACATGAAGTGGCGACAAAATGTTAGTTTCCTCGAACTCTTACTGCTGTCTAGCCGGATTCTAAAATGCTGAAACACTTTAGGGGGACCAGCTATGGCCATTGGTAAGAAGTGGATCTTTGCTGCAGCAATAATTCCGGTTACGGTAACTCTACTGGGTTTTGTTGGAGGAACTCTTTCCAATATCTTCCAAGTTTATTTTCTGACATCAAAAATTAAGATTGAACATCTGCTGTAAAATATAATTCATTAAAGTAAAGCAGCCTAAACTGATAGAAGAAGATTCTTCCTCTAATCTAAAGTACTGGAATGTAAGTGACTAGAATAATAGCTCATTTTTAGAGTTCTTTAGGTGGCAAGAATTTGCATGAAAAATAAGTTACACCGTCTGTGCATAATGTGCTGCATGCTTACGGACCCTTGCCGTGTTTCACAGGATTTTGCGCAAAACTGAAATGTCCGGGTAGGGATTAGAAGTGTCTATTTAAGGAAATGAGCAATCTTGCTTATATTTTCCTGGGTTTGAATACTACTTTTTGGTGTTGACATCTGTACCTTTGTCACCTGTGCCTTTGCACAAGGGCTGTGGCTATAGTCAGAGTGTTCCACTTGCCTCGGTACAGAGCTTTGCTGCTTGAAGTTTTGTGTTGTAATCTCAATCTTGTTTTTGATCAAGATCGTTTCTGACTTGTGCAAAGATATCTTTGATCTTGTACAAAGCATTTCTGATTCCCTGTTTCTTTTTTCTAAATAGGGATGGTAATACATTTATTACTATAATATGATGAAGTTAATTAGATACCATTTGTGAAAGGCTTTGAAGGTCTCCCTTTGTAGTGGTTGTGCCTCACTAAGAATGCCTCGTTGGAGTGTGAGAGGATAATATGAATCTTTTTTTAAGCTTGCCCTTACCATCCCTTCCTTACATATCTTTCCAGAAGTGTTATTTCCGAACTTCACTAAGGCTTATTGGAAAGAAGTTTTGCAGGAACTGTTGTGTTGAATTTCCTACTCACCTTATCCTTCGGTTTCTTAAATAGCTCTCTTCTCAGGGGCTAAGGAAGGGGAGGAGGACTAAACTGAAATTTGAGTTTTGTCAACAAGAACCGTTAGCATTCAGACATACCAAGATCTGTTTTACTCGCCAGCATTGCTAAGTCAGTCATGCAGCAATGTTCAGGAGGAAGAAGGCCTGCAAAGGCCTGAAAAGGTTATGCAAAGTATGATGGTTGTATTNCCTGAAAAGGTTATGCAAAGTATGATGGTTGTATTGGCAGAATACACATTGCACCACGCAGACCTCCTTTATCATAAACACTTAACCAATTTCCAATAGATGTAAGTGGTTTAAGTATTACTTCCTGTTGAATTAGCAGTTGCTGAGCATTTGAGTCTTTGTGCAATCCTGCAATCCACTAATGTGATATTTAATGAGGAGACATCAGTCTGGAGAAAGGTAGTCAATATAAATCAGTGTTTACAAAGTGTGATTAACTCTGAAATATTTCATCAATGCTGTGGTCCCAGGCAGACTCTATGCTAATTATTAGAACCTGCACATGTTTCAGGGGACTTTGACGGACCCTGAGTGCAGCAAACATGGAGCAGCAAAATTGCAATTATGCTCGGACTGTCTCTGATGACAATTTATGCATTTGGTGTGATGACCTCTTGCTTCCCAAGAGGGCAATAAACAGAATGCATTTTCATTAAGATACTAATGCACTTAATCACAGGGGGAAGGGGTTAGAAAGTAAAGAAATACCTTTAAAGCAAGATGTGACAGGCTGATGGGGAAGATACTTTATTTAAAAGTCAGTTTCCTGGTGAAACTTCTGACTGCTGCAAAGTCTGTCATACTGAATGTAGTCATGGGCGATAGGATGCATGGCTGGGCA